>SNQJ01S0041149.1:110290-150936 GCA_010110895.2 Picea sitchensis
TTCTCCCTTAGCTTGTGCTCGTTATTTGGTTTTTTGATAGAAAAGACAAAAGAGAAAAATTATTTATTTCATGGTTTTTAGGCAAGTGTTCGAATCGGTGTTGTCTTGATTGCTTTTCAGCATTTTTGTGCTTTGATTCTGTTTGCGATCTACGCTTTAAGCCAGATTTTTATTTTCATTCTCTTGGTTTTTATCTTGTCATCATTTTTCCTAGTTGCATTATTTTGCAATAAATAAATAAAATTTCCTCTTTTTCATTGTCTTCTTGGTTTGAAGATTTTGTTGTTGCGTCAGTAGCTCGGAAATAAGTCTTTTTGCATAAGTTTTTTTCAGTACAGTTCAAAGTATAAGTAGCTCGCAGATCTGAGTGAAAATTCTGTAGGATTGTTGCATGAAATCTTCATCATAAGCATGAGCCATCATTCATCATAAGCATGTTCATCATAAGCATGAGCCATATTCTTCAGGCCATATTGGAGAACCAACTCAGCTCCAGATCCACGTTTTATTCTATAATATTTGAATATCTCATTAGATCAAGAACTAGTCTATTTTTGATCTATTTTCTAAAGGTTAAGATTAAGAGGTTTGAATTATCTATATAAAAGGATATATCTCATAAATATTAGATATAAAATAGGATCCTATCTTAACTATGATCTTGAAAGTAGGATCTCTAGAAACTGATTGTAATGTTTAAAAGGATATCTGATGGACATGAAAAAGGGTTGATTGGTTGGGAACCATTAGTCAATTTTGAGAAGGCATTATAAAGCAAAGAACTATTTCATCTTGATACTAAATAGAAAAGGATTTTTGATTATCAGATTTCTATTCTAGTCTATATTTCTATCTTTTTCTTACTTGAATGCATGTTAATCTTGTGCTAAGCATTTGATTATTTTCTGTTTGTGAGTAAGTCAGTAAAAATTTTGATGTTTGCTTGTTCATAATTAGATTTGTTTTCAAGTACATGTCTCTTTTCTCTTGAATGATAATTGGGATTAAGAGATTTCATATGTGAGTGGACAAATGGAAATCTTACGTACTTCTTTATCCTTCATATTCCTTTTCCATCTGATTATTTAATTGACTACCATTTACTAATTTAGTGAGACATGGATTTGATTTTTCCTTTGTGAATTGATATCATACATTATTATTGACCCCAACCTTCAGACCAGTTAAAAAACCAATTTAAATATTTATCCACAAAACCATTGCAATAACTTGATGATACCCTAGCTTGCCCTCTCACAGTCAAGTGGAAATTTAGGGACTAATATATTTTGCAATCGTTGTCGGGGATGGAGACAGGAAGTATTTTTCCTTGGGAGAACAACAAAGACCAGATCTAAATCTTGATGGTGGACAAGAATTCAGAACCTTTCTGTGACTGTATATTATTCACCTGGTGACTCCTATGCAATAGTTTTGTCTCCTAAAAGAGAAGGTAAAGGACTTAAACCTCCTCTAATATTATCATCATCTATAAAGAGACAAGTGACTAGAAAAAACCTAGATCCTAAACATGTTCCAGCAGTGTCTGATCCTGAAAAGTAATTGAGAAAATTTAAAAGTACTCAAGGACAGTCCTCTTCTTCAAAAGATCAATCTTCTTCTACAAGTACTGAAGGACAGTCTTCTAATCCTGTTAATAACCCTCCAATTGTAGAAGTTGTACCTGAAATTTAAACAAAGCCTATTGTTCAACCTTCAGTTGTATCCTTTCTTTCAATTATCTCTGAATTGAATTTAGAACAATGGAAATTATTTGTTGATGTTATTGAAGAAGAAAAAACAAACACCTTATCTATAGCTGGAGCTTTGAGGGATTTTATCAAAAATACTAAAAGTGAACCTGATACACTTTTATCTTTATCACCCTAGTCTAGTTCTTCTGGAGAAGCTAAACCATATTTTTGTTCCTTTGAAAGACCTTTGTTTCTGGAACCTTCCACCCATCCTTATTTAGAAAGGAAACCTTGTTGGCATCCCTACATGATTTTTTTCCTTTTAAAGTAACAAATAATCATTCCTGTAGCTGTCTACACTTGGTCATGTAAATATTACTATTTGAAGGTGAATTTTAGGTTATAAAAATGATGTTTTGATTATTCCTATTATTTTTTATTTTTTGCGTTTTTATACTTCATTCATGACTAAAAGCATGAATGAAGCATTAAAACTTCAAATCGTATTTCAATTTAAAAAGTAAAGCTTGGTCCTGAAAGGTTCAATGTGGTTAAACCTTTTCTACTGAATGTTGTTTTTCTTTGAACTCATAATATATAAGTGAAAAACTTGTTTTAAGTTGTCTTTGGATTGAAAGTTATATCTTGGATACTTTGTATACCAAGAATCGATCGGCAAATAGACTATAGGTTTGTTTCATTTAAGATTCATGGTCAGTCAACTTTGGTTTTAAATATCGATATGATTTTGGCTTGTAAAGAACATCCTCTCCTAACCTTAGCATCTCGACTTCACCCTTTACATTTGATGAGATTTAAACACAAATCGGTCATACCCTGTACTCTGTTTGAAGTGGCAATACAAATCGACAAATCCATCATTACGAACTAAGGTCTTCAATCACACCCTGTACTCAAAGAATTCATTATCTAAAACGCCCGATTTTTGTGGCTTGAAACCCCTTATACTCTCATTTTGGTTGCACTAGGGTAACTGTGGGTTTTATTCCTTTGTTATTTGCTCAGGCCTTCCTCTGTTTTTGCTACCCCTTATGCTGACAGTGAGTTATGGTCACCTTGTGACTGTCTGTTCAAACCCTCATGGCCCTGGTCGTCCGGATTGAGCCAAATGGCTCCCAAACTTTGCTACTGTGTGATGATGCGAGAGAAGACCTTAAAAATCAAGGTTGGGTTGTGTTTCTTGAGAAGTTTCAGGGTTACAAGTTACAAGCAGCCCAAGAATTTGGCCTCACATTTGATGGGTGTAGAGATAAAGTGGGCAACATTCAATTGGAAATCACCGAGGAATTCCTAAGTGAGCCAACAAGTCTTCCCTTTACCGGCCAAAAATGGTTTAAAAATTCAAAGATGGACGAGGTACCGTGGGGTTTGTTCTTCACCTCCCGAAAAATTCAATGCTGTGAAAAAGGTATGTCGATTTCTCTATTGAAAATTAGATGACATGGGTTACTGGCTATGTTAAGGAAATTTGTTACTTGTGAAGGTCGCTACGGCCTCGTCTTCCTTTATCATATAAGATTACTCATGCAGTTTATCGGTTTCCAGTTAAACATGCCTTTTTACTAATTAAGAATTTTATATAAGATGTCAAAGAGATATAGAAGGCATAAATTGGATTCCATCTTGTTTCATCATGGGTTAATTAAGTTGTTGATAATTCATCATCTGAAACTACTTAATGATGATTGGGATGCTTTCGTAATTTGCAATGGATTTGTTATAGTAGATCCTGTAGAGACCCCTATGGTGGACAACCCCATGATACAGAAGCCTCTCAGGCTCTCAAATGTCGGGCCTAACCTTTTGGATGAAAAACCTCATGAAAGTGCGTTGCCCGAACAACCTTTTTGTGAGGAACAGGATGCTAGTCCTAGGGTTTTTAAAGATCCCGAGCATGAACAGGTTGTCTGCCTTAATCTTAATATAAAACCTACCAGTGGAAACTCGTCCAAAAAATCAAAGAAAAATCAAGATATGTGAGGGTTTAATAACAAAAGGGTTGGGAGATTAATCTCTAGGAGACTACAAAATAAATCAAAATCTCATGTGAGCTCGATCGATGTGATCGAGGTCCATGAGAGCTCTCATTCTGAGATCGAAAAATTACTGCCAAATGAAGACCCAAATTATTCCAATACAGATCTCAGCCAAATGTTTGATTATGTGAATAATCTACCACCGTTCCTAAAGCACAGCAAAGATTTTCCAGGAATTAAACTCAGTCAAAGGTCAATAGTGGATAGTGGTAGGGTTTTAACACACAGTCATGTGCTTCCTCAACCTATTACTCCTGTTGTACATTGTGAAGTGTGTATGCATTGTATAGGTCTGTATTACACAGACATCCTCATCCTTCAAGCACAAATCAAGGATCTTATGACTCAAAATGACTCATTAATGAATGAAAATCGTGAGCTCAGAATCAAGCACAGACAAGGAAAACGTTTAAAAATGACTGGCAATGTCATAATAAAAAACGTTGATAATGTCAAAGTCGTGATCAACTCTGAGATTTTGTGATTCGAGTCTGATGATCAGTTGAATGGTAAGATTGGTTGTTATCTTAGTTATGCTTTTATTGTTATTTTTCTAAATTAATCTAGATTGATTTAGATTGATGTTGTTAAAATAAGACTGGCTATAGAATCGAGAGATTTTGTAGCCAAGTCTATTCTCATATAAAAATTTGGAAATTGTTAGTTAAATAAATATCTAATTTGCACATTTCATTTTTGTTTCAGGATATGATGTATCTTGTGGTGATCTCATAAGATGGAGTATTGTTGGACTTAGTTTATTAGTCACCTCTTTTGTCTTATTCTGTAAATCAAAACAAAACTTGTGTAATTTTGAAGGTACAATTTGATATTGAGTGGCTTTTTAGACCCTCTATTTTTGTAATTTTGAGATCCTTTTGAGATATAATCCTATGTTAGAAGATGGGATGCTTAGTTTACCTGAACTCTTTAAATACACAGTATTTTGTAATAGAACACATCTTGGCTGAGAGCAAGGGATGGACAAGTAATTTTAGAACTTAATATAATGACATATACACATTTTGGGTTTAGCCTCTTGCTTTTAATGTTGTTGTTTATGTTTTCTTAACTATGTTGCATGTATAGGTCTGATATCCTTAGATTAAATGATCTATGATGTGCATGATGTTTATATTATAAATACCATCTACAATTTGCTTCTTAGAATATAAATTTTGTGATCATGTTTTCAATTAAAACGACAGGGTTTATCTTTCAATTTTAATTGAAAAATGAAATATACAGGTTACTTTTAGATTTATCTTACAGTAATTATGTATAATTATGAGATTACAGGTTTATGTTGGTGTCTCTGCTTTAGTCATTAACACCCAAACTGCCAACACATTGTTCTGAATTTATTTAGAATAGTCTTAAGGTTCATTGCAAGTTTCCCTCTTGGACATGGTAGTTGGATGTTCTCTAATCATGAAGATGCTTGGATACACATCATTAATTCACTAACAGGTTAGCTCATTTACATTTTTCTGTCATTTGTTTATCACTAGAACTCGAATGTATGTTTCATCTTTTGACTATCCATATGTTTCTGTTTCATAGTATTTTTTCATGTTAATTTAGATTTATAAAGGAAAAACAAAAAAATATTTTTATGTGCTTTCTTTATCTACTTCCTTGAAGCAATCATTTTTCACATTGAGTTTCGTAAGTTTAGATAAAAAATTGTAGTCTTTATATCGTGTACATAAGCAAGATAAGTAAGTCTTATTTTTAAATATATTTACAACAGTTACACTATACGTATGTACATATATAATGATTAGTAGTTAGTTAGCTATTTCATTTCTTTCTTTTGTTTATTTTAGGACTCTTAGATTGGCCAACAGAGCCATTAAATCCGTCAAAACAAGTTACACCAAACAACTTGGGTTATTTAGACAACCCCGGATCAAACTCTTTCTTCCAGTTGATGGACAGTCACTTTCGCCTGTCAACAAATGGCGCTAGAAGGAGGGCCTGAATACAATTGATGGCATGTGGAAGTTGCAAGACTCCTCCCCCACACACTTGCTCCCCTATAGTAACACGAAGTCATTCTGACAATAATGTTACTTCTCAAACAACAACTACCTCGAATGAAGATCCCTAGATTCCCATTGAGCTGGTAACACCAAATCCTCGAGGACCTGACGTACAAGAAATTGTTCGTCAGTCACTCATAAAGACACATAGTGCCCTAGCTCATATCAGAAAACCTGGTAGGCCACTTAATCAACCTTTAGATTTCTCTGATATCAGAGAACAACTTGAGGGCATTGGTCTGCATTTAAATCCTTTAGAAGATAATACTACTGAGCCTATTGAGACACCTATTCTTGGAACTCGAGGACCTGGTATTCCACCTTCCCCACCTCACTCATCTCCATCCTCTTCAGGAGGAGAATCCTCTGACGAAGGAAATTCATCATCTGAAACTTCTCGGACTTTGACACTGCCTACACCCATGGCAAACCAGAGGAATCCCGCCAGGCCCTGGCTAGACCAAGATGTCATGGTTGTACCCGGACCCCAACACCCATTACCAAAACACCCAGAGAAATGGTTACCTAAATTTGACCCGGATTCTAAGCAATATGACAAAGACCACATAAAGAATTTTATGTTAGCCATTAGACTCCGAAGTGTAGAACATGAATATGTAGTATGTAGACTCTTTCCCTATACGTTCGAGGGCAATGTGCCTACTTGGTATTTCGCCCAACAGCCACAAACCATTGTCTCTTGGGACAAATTCGAAACATGTTTCTTAAAGAAATTTGGAGATGATAAATCTTCTGAAGTCTTGGTTATGGAATTATCCAGCCTAAAAATTAACCCTAAGGAGAAAGTAAAAGACTTTAATCAAAGGTTCCTTACATTAAAAAATCGAATTCCCACAAATTCAATGCCGGCTGAAAGTCTAATTGTTGCATATTACACCAAAGGTTTGCATAATAATATAGCGATTTGGGTTAAAAGGTCTAAAAAGTATTTGTTATTGCAAGCCTTCAAGGAGGTGAGTCAAATAGAAAAGGATATACTAAGTCTAAAAGACAATAGCGAAGCTAAAAGAACTACACCTGCTAAAAGGAAAATAGAAATCCTTACAAGGCCTCCTTAAGCCAAAAACCAACCAGAAGCTTTAGATTTAGAAAGTTTGCAAAAGGTTGTCCTGAAATTATCAAATCAGGTCATAGACTTGAAGAGATCAATGGAAGAGGCATCCACAAGAAAAGGAAATTTTAAACCTCCTTTCAGAAAGCCTTTTCCTCCCAATCAGCCAAATCCGACCACTGAAGGTCTTAATTCTGAAATCTTGCAATATGCTCTGCAAACTATCCTAGAAGCACATGATAACTCTGCCCCTCCTGAGAATTATAAAGACGTAGTTGAAGAAGAAGTAGCTGAAGAAGAGGATCCATCTCCCAATATCTTTGGACATTTTTCTGATAGTATTTTTCAAGAAAACTTTGAAACTGTCCACCCTTACAACATAAGGAGAAAATCACAGAGAAAACCGTCTTCTGAAATGAGTAATAATGTGCCTCCAAAAAAGCCTAAGGAAGCTAACATAAAACAGAGTTTAGCAGTCCCTGTTTTAGAATATGACTTTATTGAAGATATGAAGAAATTAAGAGCTAATATTTATGTTTATGAGCTTCTGAAATTTCCTTTAATTCTGCAGAAAATGCTTCAAAATATAGGAGAAAACAACAAGAACAATGATTCTAACAACAACAAATCTACAAAAATCACTTCTAAAATAGAAAAAAAGATCCCTGCTAAAACCACAATCGAACTTCCTGATACAAGGGATTCAACAGAAAAAACTGTATCAAATGTAGATAAAATTGTTTCAGGGACAGTGGCAAAAAATCAACAGAATTCTGTTGTTAATACTCGTAAAAATGTCCCAACTTTCTTATTGACTTTTGAAATTTTCAATAGAAATGTACATAATTGCATGGTAGATTCTGGTGCATCATCGAATGTTATTCTTTTTTCTATCTGCCAAAAAATTAACGCAGAAGTTCAGCCTTCTAGACTTAAGATCATTTAGCTTGATCGGACGAATGTTAAGGTAATCGAAGAACTTAAGAGTGTGCTAGTTAGGCTTTCTTCTAATCCTAAAGTTCACCAAATTATTGATATCATTGTTGTTGACATCCCTGAATTCTATGGTTTGTTCTTAAGCAGGGATTGGTCTGAACAGCTGCATGGATACTTTGCAACAGATTGGTCTCATTTGTGGCTGCCAAAAAATGGACAGCCAAATAGAATTAGGATTAATCGTGAACGTTATCTCAAACACAACGTTACAGATCTAAATGATCCAAAAAAACCTTTTACTGCATCTGCTAATTCACTTGAAATGCAGGGAATGAACACCTTCTTTAGTAATTTTGTCACTGGAATTTCCCCCATCATCGATCCTAGGAAAGGATCAGAACTCATTACTTGTACACAGTCACTAGCTTTGTTGAATGTGTCAAACGTTGTTGACGAAGATCGGATATGGTCACTATACTTCGACAGATCCAAATCCAAAGAAGGAGCTGATGCAGGATGTGTACTCATTGACCCCACAAGTAATAATACTTCCATCGCCTGTCGATTAGAGTTCGAGTGCACTAATAACACTGTCAAATATGAAGCACTCCTGCAAGGGCTTAAAAAAGATTTGGATATGGACATGAGAAAATTAATAGTTTTCGGTGATTCAAAAATTGTTGTTAGGCAGGTAAGAAATTCCATTCATTGCTTGTCCCCACATCTGAAAATTTACCAAGCCGAGGTATGGAGTCTTATGCGAAAATTTTCAGCATTTAACATCAATTCCATTCCTAGATTAAGTAATTCAGAGGCTGATTTATTGGATAATGTCACTTCTAAACTTTTTCCTGCAGAAGGCCTTTCTCCAAATTCATTTTTTATTGAATTATTGTTCAGGCCGTCGATCCCGGACAACATCACCAATTGGAGAGTGTTCAACGATGATCAGCAGATCATCAACTTCTTGCACATGGAAGACACTTTCCAAGGTTCGATTATCGATGAAGGCACTCACAATGAAAACCTCTGCAACTTCACGATAATATCAGATCCTAGATCTCCTAAATTGACATCCGATCTGGTAAACTCTATCCCTAGAGCTATTGTAAGACTAGAAATTTTTTATGATTTGCATGATAAATTTAGAGGGTCTGTAAATTGTAAAATGAACAGTTCTTCTTTGATTTATGAAACAATCAACTTAGGGACTAAATAAAATTCACAGAACATTAATTTGGGAACGGGGTGCTCCGAGCAAGAACGGTCTTCCTTTCTAAAATTGATTAAAGAATCAAAGACGTTTTTACTTGGACATATGATGATTTAAAAACGTTTGATCCTAATATCATAGAACATGTCATTCCCATGAAATCCCAGACCCAACCTTTCCAACAAAAACTAAGGAAGATGCACCCTTAGTTGGAACCCACTGTCAAGAAAGAACTAAATAAATTATTGAACACAAAGATAATTTTCCCAGTGAGACACACACAATGGGTATCTAATCTAGTCCCTGTTAGGAAGAAAAGTGGAGAAATTTGACTCTGTGTCGACTTTTGTAATCTAAATTGAGTGTCAGACAAAGATAATTATCCTGTTCGTCCAATGGAACAGATACTTCAACAAGTTTCTAGTTCTGAAAGACTATCATTACTAGATGGTTTTTCGGGATACAACCAAGTCCTCATGTCTCCCTCGGACCAACTCAAAACCACTTTTCGTACCCTGTGGGGTACTTATGCCTACAGAAAGATGCCTTTTGGGATTATAAATGTCAGGGCCACTTTCCAGAGGGCAATGGACATTGCTTTTCATGGTCTCCTAAATCAATCAATAGTGGTCTATCTTGATGATGTAACCGTTTTTTCCAAAAACAAGAAAGATCATTTGTCTCACCTTAGGGTCATCCTAGAACGATGCCGTAAATATGGAATATCCATTAACCCTAAGAAATAATTCTTTGTAGTTGAGCAAGGAAAACTACTTGGGTTCAT
This sequence comes from Picea sitchensis, assembly GCA_010110895.2. Classification (NCBI taxonomy): domain Eukaryota; kingdom Viridiplantae; phylum Streptophyta; class Pinopsida; order Pinales; family Pinaceae; genus Picea; species Picea sitchensis. The sequence goes on from SNQJ01S0041149.1 coordinate 120,092, forward strand.
AGTGTCCAAATATGGAATGATTATCGACCCCAAAAGAACCCAAGATATTGCTAAACTTTCCCCTCCCGCTTCCAAAAAAGCCATGTAGTCGTTTTTAGGCAAGATTAACTTTCTTAGAAGGTTTGTCCCAAGTTTCTCGAAAATGGTAATGTCATTGTAGAATTTAATCAAAAAGGACATTCGGTATCATTGGGTACCACAGGAAAATCAAGCTTTTGATTCCATAAAACAAGCCATCGTGGAAGCCCCTTCCTTGATGAGTCATGATTTCTCACAAGATTTCACTCTTTAAACTTTCTCTTCCGACTGATCATATGACGTTGTCTTAACCCAAAAGAATGATGAAAATAATGAAATACCCATTGCTTTCATGAGCTCGGAATTCAAAGGGGTAGAGCTTAATTACCCAATTGTAGATCAACAAGCTTATGTAGTTTTCAAAGCAGTGAAGCATTTTTGACCCTATTTGCAGAAATCCAGAACTAAAGTCATTGTGCCTTATCTCATAGTTAGAAACTTGTTAGTACAAAAGGAATTGGGTGAAAAAAGGGCAAATTGGATGACATCGTTACAAGAGTATGACCTCAAAATTACTCACGCACAAATTGTCAGAGGTCAAGGTCTATGCAAACTAGTGGCTAATTTGGTTGAAGAACAACAGAGTCAAATTAATGTCCCAACTGTCAATCAGCATAATGAAAATTAGATCTGTTGTACACAAGTTGTTGCTAATTCTTGGTTTGATGATATTAAGTTTTATTTAACCCACGGTTCTTCCCCTCGCCATCTTGATCCAAAAAATAGAAGAGCATTAAGATTAAAATCTGCACCTTTCCAGTCGGCAAATGACGTATTATTCCATAAGAATTTTGATAGTGTTCTCATGCGTTGTTTAGAAAGAAATGAAGTAGAGAAAGTATTATATGAACTTTATGCAGGTGAAGTTGGTGGGCACTTTGGCAGAGACACCACTGCTCACAAGGTATTAAGAGCTGGGTACTATTGGCCCACGTTGTTCAAAGATGCCCATGCACTATGTCGTAAATGAATAATCTGCCAAAAGGATATTGGATGAGTAAAAATGGCAGCATTCCCTTTGTAGCCTGTTTCGGTAGATTCACCTTTTCAACAGTGGGGTCTCGACATCATAGGGCCAATTAACCCCACTTCTTCAAAGAAGCATAAATACATCATTACAACAACAGATTATTTTACCAGATGGTCTGAGGCTGCACCGCTGAAAGTAGTGAACACTAACTAGTTAATATATTTTCTCAACACGAATATTATTACTAGATTCGGTATTCCCAAATGTTTGGTCTTCGATAATGCTTCTTACTTATCGTCCCTCAATATGAGTGTTTTTTATTTAGAAAAATGGATCAAGCTGAAATATTATTCCATCTATTACCCCCAAGGAAATGGTTTAGCAGAATCAACAAACAAAAATCTGATCAAGATCATCAAGAGGACAGTTTCTGAAAACCACAAGAACTAGCACAATGCGCTTTTTAATGCACTATGGGTTGATAGAGTGACACCGAAAACTTCTATTGGTAATTCTCCTTTATTTCTCGTCTACGGGAGAGAATCAATCCTCCCTCCTCATGTTCTATTTCCCTCTCTGCAATTATCGCAGCAAATTCAAGAGGAAGAATGCTCACCTCTTGAAAGTCGAATTAATGCCTTGCTAAAACTGGAAGAAGTTATAACATAAGCAAAGGAGAGGTTGGATCAGCATCAACATATTGTGAAAGGCCGGTTTGATTCTACCTCTACTTTAGATAGAAACTTTGAGATAGGAGACTTGGTTCTCAAATGGGATAAGCCTCACGAGGGAAAAGGAGAACACACCAAGTTCCAGAACCTGTGGTTGGGGCCCTTCGTAATCGCTGAAAAACTAGGTCCAAGCTCCTTCCGCCTACAGAATTTAGAGGGACAGCCAGACACCTTACTGGTGAATGGCCAAGCTCTCAAAAGGTATTTTTCTTAATAATTCCAAATCCACCATTGTACATAATTTTTCTGTTTTGATTTGTTTTGTTTTCTGGTTTTTGGTTCTTTTTCATTTTGTTTGTTTTCGTTGCTTTCTGGTTAAAACATGCATGTGTCACAGTTTAGTTCAAGGAGGGAAATCATAATGCCTCATCTTAAACAACATTCAAGGTCTGTCATAGCATCAATTGCTATAACTTCCTGAAACGCAAACTAGCTAAAGAAGTTTTTATGTTCAGAATAGATTTCATGGTTTCACTTTATAATTATGAGCAGACACGACTATCATTAAAAGATCTTTACGATGTCCCTGCTTTTAAAGGAATAAACTCAAAGTATGCCTTCCTATCCTCAAAGAATTAATTTCAACTAGAACATCGAATTTCAGATCATAATGAAATTTATTGATCAAAAGACGTAAAGGCTGGAAAATATCAAGTGTTCTGAAGACTGAAATTTTCAGCATCACCCCGCTCTTCTGAATATCTTTAAATTTATATCAGATTGTGAATAATTTCTCAAGAGTTGTGGGAAGTATTTGTAAACCCATCGGGATACTGAACAGTTCTGCTGGTAGAGGGTAAATTCATGCATGATGCCAAGACAACTTCGTTGGGGCACTGAGCAGGCCTGCTGGTAGCGAAGCAATGTCGATTCAAGAAAATTATCAGATATAAATTTTGATATTTGACTTTTTATGTTGAATTGAAATTTCTTGGACATGGTAGAGGTGTCAGAGTGGGGTAATTGAAATCACTGTCAAGGCTATAGATGCCTACTAGAAGCAGTGGCCCTGTCAACGGTATTGGATCCATTGGATTAAAATATCGTTGCTCTTGTAATTAAAATTTGTCACCAGATTTTATTTAAAGAGGAAGATATTTGAAGCAGGACTGTGTAATGGTTGTTGGAATTTGATTAAGATGCTTGGTGCCCTTCAGCTGCTCTTTGAGGTGTAACCATTCTAAACAGTCCTAACCTAAACTCATCGATGATGAAGAGATAACGGCTTCTCCCAGTAAGTCGCCATTTTTGGCATCCCTACATGATTTTTGCCTTTTAAAGTAACAAATAATAATTCATGTAGCTGCCTACGCTTGGTCATGTAAATATTACTATTTGAAGGTGACTTTTAGGTTATAAAAATGATGTTTTGATTATTCCTATTATTTTTTATTTTTTGTGTTTTTATACTTCATTCATGACTGAAAGAATGAATGAAGCATTAAAACTTCAAATTGTATTTCAATTTAAAAAGTAAAGCTTGGTCCTGAAAAGTTCAATGTGGTTAAACCTTTTCTATTGAATGTTGTTTTTCTTTGAACTCATAATATATAAGTGAAACACTTGTTTTAAGTTGTCCTTGGATTGAAAGTTATATCTTGGATACTTTGTATACCAAGAATCGATTGACAAATAGACTATAGGTGTGTTTCATTTAAGATTCATGGTAAGTCGACTTTGGTTTTAAATCTCTATATGCTTTTGGCATGTAAAGAACATCCTCTCCTAACCTTAGCAGCTTGACTTCACCCTTTACATTTGATGAGATTTAAACACAACTTGGTCGTACCCTCTACTCTATTTGAAGTGGCATTATGAATCGACAGATCCATAATTACGAACCAAGGTCCTCAATCACACCTTGTACTCAAAGAATTCATTATCTGAAACGCCCAATTTTCATGGCTTGAAACCCCTTATGCTCTCATTTTGGTTGTGCTAGGGTAACTGTGGGTTTTATTCATTTTTTATTTTCTTGGGACTTCCTCTGTTTCTGCTACCCCTTATGATGACAGTGATCTTTGGTCACCTTGTGACTATCTATTCAAACCCTCATGGCCCCGATCGTCCGGATTGAGCCAAATGGCCCCCAGAATTTGCTACTATGTGATGATGTGAGAGAATACCTTAAAAATTAGGGTTGGGTTGTGTTTCTTGAGAAGTTTCAGGGTTATAACTTACAAGCATCCCAAGAGTTCAGCTTCACATTCAATTAGTGCAGAGCTAAAGTGGGCGACATTCAATCAAAAATCAATGAGGAATTCCTGAGTGAGGCAAAAGGTCTTCACTTTACCGGCCAAAAATGGTTTAAAAATTCAAATATGGACGAGGTACCGTGGGGTCTGTTCTTCACCTCCCAAAAAATTCAATGCTACGACAAAGGTATGCTAGTTTCTCTATTGAAAATTAGATGGCATAGGTTACTGGCCATGTTAAGGTAATTTGTTACTTGGGAAGGTCGCTACGGCCTCGTCTTCCTTTATCATATAAGATTACTCATGAAGTTTATCGGTTTCTAGTTAAACATGCCTTTTTACTTACTAAGAAGTTTATATAAGATGTCAAAGATATATAAAAGGCAGAAATTGGATTCCAGCTTGTTTTATCATAGGTTAATTAAGTTGTTGATAGTTCATCATCTGAAACTACTTAATGATGATTGGGATGCTTTTGTAATTCGCAATGGATTTGTTACAGTAGATCCTATAGAGACCCCTGTGGTGGACAAATGCATGATACAAAAGCCTTTCGTGATCTCAAATGTTGGGCCTAAACTTTTGGATGAAAACCCTCACGAAAGTGCGTTACCCGAACAACCTTTTTGTGAGTAACATGATGCGAGTCCTAGGGTTTTTAAAGATCCCGAGCATGAACAGGTTGTCTGCCTTAATATTAATATAAAACCTACCAGTGGAAACTCTTCCAAACAATCAAAGAAAAATCAAGATATGTGAGGGTTTAATAACAAAAGGGCTGGGAGATTAATCTCTAGGAGCCTACAAAATAAATCAAAATCTCAAGTGAGCTGGATTGAAGCGATTGAGGTCCATGAGAGCTCTGATTCTAAGATTGAAAAATTCCTAGCAAATAAAGACCGTAATTATTCCAATACGGTTCTCATCCAAATGTTTGATTATGTGAATAATATACCAACGTGCCTAAAGCACAACAAATATTTTCTAGGAATTAAACTCAGTGAAAGGTCGACAGTGGATAGTGGTAGGGTTTTAACACATAGTCATGTGCTTCCTCGACCTATTGCTCTTGATGTACATTGTGAAGTGTGTATGCATTGGATAGGTCTATATTACATAGACATCCCCGTCCTTCAAGCACAGATCAAGGATCTTACGACTCAAAATGACTCATTAATTAATGAAAACCGTGAGCTCAGAATCAAGCATAGACAAGGAAAATGTTTAAAAAGGACTGGCAATATCATAATAAAAAACATTGATAATGTCAAAGCCGTGATCAACTCTGAGATTTTGTGATTTTAATCTGATGATCAGTTGAATGGTAAGATTGGTTGTTATCTTAGTTATGCTTTTATTGTTATTTTTCTAAATTAATCTAGATTGATTTAGATTGTTGTTGTTAAAATAAGATTGGCTACAGAATTGAGAGATTTTGTAGCCAAGTCTATTCTCATATAAAAATTTGGAAATTGTGAGTTAAATAAATATCTAATTTGCACAGTTTGTTTTTCTTTCAGGATATGATGTAACTTGTGGTGATCTCATAAGATGGAGTATTGCTGGACTTAGTTGATTAGTCACCTATTTTGGCTTATTCTATAAATCAAAACAAAACTTGTGTAATTTTGAAGATCCTTTTGAGATATGATCCTATCTTAGAAGATGTGATGCTTAGTTTACCTGAAATCCTTAAATACACAGTATTTTGTAATAGAACACATCTTGGCTGAGAGCAAGGGATGGACAAGTAATTTCAGAACTTAATATAATGACATATACACATTTTGGCTTTAGCCCCTTGTTTATAATGTTGTTGTTTATGTTTTGTTAACTTTGTTTCATGTATAGGTATGATATCCTTAGATTAAATGATCTATGATGTGCATGATGTTTATATTATAAATACCATCTACAATTTGCTTCTCATAATATAAATGTTGTGATCATGTTTTCAATTAAAATGACAGGGTTTATCTTTCAATTTTAATTGAAAAACGAAATATACAGGTTACTTTCAGATTTATCTTACAGTAATTATGTATAATTATGAGATTACAGGTTTATCTTTGTGTATCCACTTCAATCATTAACACCCAAACTTCCAACACAATGTTTTGAATTTATTTAGAACAATCTTAAGGTTCATTGCAGGTTTCCCTCTTGGACATGGTAGTTGGATGTTCTCTAATCATGAAGATGCTTGGATACACATCATTAATTCACTAACAGGTTACCTCATTTACATTTTTCTGTTATTTTTTTATTACTGAAACTCAAATGTATGTTTCAGCTTTTGACTATCCATACGTTTCTGTTTCATAGTATTTTTTCATGTTAATTTAGATTTATAAAGGAAAAACAAAAAAATATTTTTATGTGCTTTCTTTATCTTCTTCCTTGAAGCAATCATTTTTCACATTGAGTTTCGTAAGTTTAGATTAAAACTTGCAGTCTGTATATCATGTACATAAGAAAGATAAGTAAATCTTCTTTTTAAATATATTTACAACAGTTACACTATACGTATGTACATATATAATGATTAGTAATTAGTTAGCTATTTCATTTATTTCTTTTGTTTATTTTAGGACTCTTAGATTGGCCAACGGAGCCATTAAACCCATCGGAATGAGTTACATCAAACATGTTGGGTTATTTAGACAACCTCGGATTGGACTCATTCTTCCAGTTGATGGATGGTCACTTTCTCCCATCAACAAACCTCTTATTTCATTAATTGAAGATCAAAAAATTATATCAGATCAACCAAAATTGTCTACCCAAGGGACTATTTCCCTTTCTACATCTCAAATTTTGTCTATTCCTAAAGTTCAAATGCCAGGTGTGATAAATATGGTTGTAAATAGGATGGATGCAATTGTTACATCAATATATGCACCATTGATTTTACCACAAGTAATGTATGCCTTCCCACTTAATGATTATATGAAGTATTTACCAAGATTCAATGGAGACGGAGAAGTCACTGCTGAAGAGCACTTGAACTCTTTCTACAGTTTTGCAGATAATTTTAATGTGGAGCATGCATATGTTTAGATGAGACTTTTTGTGCAAATTTTAGATGGAGAAGCAAGGAAATGGTTCAGAAGTCTCCCTCCCAATTCTATTGCTGGTATTGAGGCACTAGATGACACTTTTTGAGACATCGGGGAGATAAGAAAGATTACTTGTATTATATCAATGAATTTAGAACTTTGAAGAGGAAACAAGGAGAATCTGTATCATATTTTACCAAAAGATTCATTAAAATGTATAGTAAGATACTAGATGAAAACAAACCCACAGAAACATCTACCAAAATTACTTTTTCTAATGCTTTTGATGTTGAGTTTTCTTTGTTGTTGAGAGAAACAAGGTTTGTCATTTTGAGTTTAATGCAAAAATAGACATTGAAGTAGAATCCAATATACTGGCAGTAGAGAGATTGAAATAAAAGAGTGACAGAGACAAGAACTTCCTTCTTCTTCTCATACAGCATCTGGCTCCAAGATTGATGAAATGGCCAAAATGTTGAAAACCTTGACATCTGAAATGGCTAGGCTGAATATGGAAACAAAAAAACCTAGTAGACTTGCACAGGAAGTTGGATAGTGAAATTCCAATCAGTTCAGAAGACCTAACAATGTTCCTCATTTTTTTCCAAGAGAAAGGAGAAATCAAGAGGATCATAGGGTTTTTCCTCCTTTTCAAAACAATGTAGTGGAAGAAGTTGAAGAAATTGAAGATACTGAGTAGGATTCCACAGTTCATTTAAATGATATATATTTTATCTTCCACTCATCTGACACAACAAGATTATGAGGATGCTCTTATAATGAATCAGTTTGAGGAAGAATATGTTGAAGATATTTCTCAGAACGAACCTAAAAGGAAAAAGTATGACCTTAGATCCATAACAAGTGGATCAAAGGTAGACACATTTGTTCAAGCAAAAAAGACAAATACTTCTACAAAATCAGGATCTAGTAAAGAAACAGGGGCTAAAAATCATCAACAACAAAAACAACCCTGTCAAGGTTAGTACTACAAAGTTAAAGGAATCTGAGAAGCATGTCCCTTCTTTTAGTCTGTAAAATGAAATCAATAAGATCAAAATCCATATACCCCTAGTGGAATTGATGAAGACTAATCCTTTTAGAAAAGTTGTTTTGAAAGCCTTACAATCCCCTGCTCATGTCACTTTTTCTGATACCATAAATCTTGAAGATGAAAACCCTGTCATAACCATTGGACCACACATTGAGGATAGATCTGATGCCTCTCCTCCTTTCTACATATCCCTAAATATTCACGAAAAAATATTTCATAATTGTTTAATGGATTTAGGAGCATCACACAATGTCATGCCAAAGGTAGTAATGGATGAGCTAGGATTGGATATCACTAAGCCTTATCTAGAATTGTATTCATTTGACTCCAGAAAGGTTAAATGTCTGGGACTCATTAAAGACGTGTTTGTCACTTTATCTCAGCTACCCATGAAAAGTGTGGTTTTGGATGTGATTGCGGCTGATATACCTCCTAAATTTGGGATGCTATTATCAATATCATGGGCTAATAAAAAAGGAGGTACACTAAAAATGGATCTCATTTATGCCACCATACCTGTGTTTGGTGGAGAACATCGAATATTGTACAGGGAAGTGAGGTTGGATTACTTGGTTAGTGATCATGAAAACCCCAGTAATAATCCTATATATGAAGTTGAAGATGAACTTGGTTCTTCCATTTTTCACATCAATGATTAAACAGCTGAAGCATCAGTGAGGAAGGTTACACATGTAGAAGAGAAAAATACAGAAAATTCAGTATGGAAGATGTACTTTGATGGTTCTTGTTCCAAATAAGGTTTTGGGGTTGGAATTGTTTTCATCTCTCCTTCCAAAGAAGTCATTCCTATGTCATACAAATTGGAGTTTGATACAACAAACAAGATCATTGAATATGAGGCTCTTCTGATGGGTTTGAAAGCTGCTAAGGATATGGGCATTGATAAAATTTCAGTCTTTGGGGATTTGTAGTTAATCATTCATCAACTCAAGAATATATACCATGCCAAAAAACAAAGGTTAAAGCAATACATAAATGAAGTGTGGGATTTTGTTGAGAATTTATTCTTGGCTTTCAATATTAGTTTTATATATAGAAGATTGAATCAATAGGAATATTCTCTAGATCTGGAAGCTAGTAATTTCAAAACTCCAATACTTCCAAATTTAAGATTTGAAGTTGAGGTAAGACATGGACCTTCTATACCAAACAATATAAAAAATTGGCAGGTGTTTAAAGATGATCAGGAGATTAAAAGATTTTTAGAGACCATTGATGAATTTTCTGCCATTTCCATAGATCAAGAAAATGAAAATGAAGATGTAGAAGTTCATTCTCCTGATATTCTTCAGAACAACATTGTTGGCCATAAAATTATTGAGTTGAAAACCAATCATTTTCCAAAGGGCGTAGTTCCCCTTGAGAGATTATTTGACCATAATGATGTGTCTAAAAAGTCTATTATTCAAAGAGAGGAGGCTAAAGTGGTAGATTGTGATATCATTTCTAATTCAAATCCAAAGATGGTGAGGTTATCCAAGAAACCAGAACAACAGAGGAAAAGATATGTAAGTTTGATGAAACAGCTTGCTAATGTTTTTTCTTTTTCTTATGAAGACCTTAAGGTTTTTGATACAGATATTATGCAGCATAAGATTCCTTTGAAGCCTATATCCAAACCTTTTAAGAAGAAATCAAGACAATTCAATCCATTGTTTCTACCCATAATTGAAAACAAACTGAAAAGCTTGTTGAGTGCCAAAATTATAGTGCCATTAAGATACTCATAATGGGTAGCATATTTAGTACCTATCAGGAAAAATAATGGAGAGATAAGGCTCTGTGTAGACTTTAGAAATCTGAACAGGTGTTCTCTGAAGGACAATTATCCATTACCTAAAATGGATCATATTTTACAAAGAGTGGTAGGGGCTCAAAGGATTTCCATGCTTGAGGGATATTTAGGTCTGTTAAGATCAATTCCCTCTTCCAAAATTCCCTCCCCTTTTCTATTTTCCCAACTTATTTTCTCTCCTTCTTTTCCCTCTTCTATACTTACCCTTTTTCCCTTTTATTTTTTCCTTCTATTCTCCCTTTCTAGTTCTTATACTTAGTCGTTTTTTTCAAAACGACGGGTTGGAAGACTTGTGGATCCTCATCTCCATCCACACCCTCACATCACGAGTCCGACCAACCGCCGCATTATCCTATACTTAACCATTTTTTGCAGTCGCGGGTTCCTAGGTTGGTGGGGTCAAGATTTCATATCCCATGTTCCGTGATATACATTTTGCATATGAAAGATCCGCGATCTAAATTTTAACCATTGGACCCCCCCAAGCTCCTAAGTATCCCATCTCTCCTTTTTTAAGTTTGACCAACCGCGTTACAACACTTAGTCATTTTTCAACTTTTTACAGTCGTGGGTTCACGGGTTCTCGAGTTCACAAAAATACTAAATCATATTTCACTCTCGTTCATCACTACCACCTTCTCACTTCTCCCAATACACATTTAGTATGATTTAATGCTAACAAATCATCATGCAGGTTCCGTAAATATTGTAATTAACAAGAGATACACATTAATACAACTTGGTCACATGCTTGGACAATGATATTCAATTTTTTAACCTTTTCCTTCCAGCATGTGTTCAATTGTTTTATCTGGTTCAGAGAAGGGAGATCCTCCTCTCTTCTTCTCGACTCTATCATATTGGTAACTTTAACATATCCATTTGCTCATTCAATGACCTCAAAGCTATGTTCCTAACAATGTTTTCCCCTCCAATTTCTTACCATACCCTCCTCACTGAATTCACCCAGATTGGGTTAAGGAATAATGAGAGGATACGACATTTAAATCACAGGTTCAATAAAACCTTGAGTAGAATTCCAGAAGATAAGATACGAAATGACCCAGTCAATCTCGATTGTTATAAGAATGCAATGCCCCTGAATGTAAAATATGCCATCACAACATCCCAAATGGATACTTTGCAGGAGACAATGACTAAAGCCACTGAGATGGAAGAAATTATGATTGAAACGAGTGTTGACCCCAATATTATGCTGGGAATATTACAAAGGAAGTTGGGGGGATTAATTATTGATAATCAAGGAGCTTCCAGCTCAAGAAAAAACAAATAATTCAAGCCTCGAGTGGCCCAGAGTAAAATGGAGGGAGGAGGATTTTTCAAAGGGGGCATACCTGACGTAAAGGTTGACCCTGTGGTGGCACATGAAACTAAACAAATAATTCAAATTGCACAGATGAATAGAACCATAAAACAAATGCAGAATGAGATAACCAGACTGATAAGCAAAGATAATTACGTGCCAAAACCAAGAATTCTAATCCTCGAGCAAAGGAGGAACCCTCCCCCTAAGAATAGAGTGAGGTTTGAGAACATGGATAATCCACAAAGACCAAGGGTTCCCAGGTAGACTACTCCAAACACGGTTGTTCTAGATGATGTCTATGACGAGTAATTAATTGAGAAAGAAAATTATTACTTACCTGATGAAATATCCTAAACTGTGCAAATGGACAGATGTGAGACATCCATGTATATATTTGGAGAGGGCGAAAACTATCCCAACTTGCAAGAAAACGTCACCCAAATAAGAGGATTTGTAAATAGACCCAAGTGTTATACATTATTTTCATCACCCTTATGACCGTTAATGATGTAAACCTGCATGTTGTCTTCAAAGGGATTAATGGCCTGAAATCCTGAGGAAAGAAGGGACAAGAACTTTACCTGAGAGATGAAATCATATTTTCCTTTGTAAAAACCCCAGTAAGGAGGATCGTCGCACCCTGTCCAATTCTAGGGGTGCAACGATCCCATATCATCACATGATGTACTAAACCTGACCTACAATGTCGCCGCACTCTTCTCATTTCTAAGGGTGCAATGATTTTCGTACATGGGAAAAACGAGCATCTTCTCGATGCTTCTATAAGGAGAAGCTTCTATGGTGAAGTGGCCTCCGATTGGTTTGGATATTATTCACTTTTTTTATTTAGTGGGATCATCCTAACCTACTCACCTTAACCTCTTCATTTTATAAAAGGGGAGGAGCTCTCATGGAGAAAGTTAGATTAGAAATTTGGCTTGAGATTGTTAGCTTGGTTAGAGTGGCTTTGAGATTTTCTTTGTCAAGATAGATTGTGAGTAACCTTCAGATCTATAGTCACAGAATCTGTGGATCAAAAGTGTGTGGGAAGAAAGGGATTGTTGGAAGGGACCTTACAACATCAAGGCCTCAGTTGTATTCTCCTTTTCATATTTTTAATACAGTAATATATTTATTTCCCATAAAATTGTCCTTATTTTACTGTACGACTCCTTGATCAAATACATAGGTTTTGTTGAGTATACATTGTTGCTTTCACTTTGTTGGCGTGTTCCTATTTACAGGTTCAACATCCCATAAGCCTCGAAATGGAGCGAGGAAGACATTAGCGAGGAAAAACGACATTTAAAAGGTATGTCATTTATCTCTTGTTAGTTGGTATGCGTGACGATTGAAACTTAGGGAAAGTTTTATATTTTTTCTTGTTTTGTTTTAGTTTCGGGGTGAAACTAGGGAGATCGGTTTGTGTCTGCAATTACCGATTAGTCCGATAAAAAAATTGGTGACCATACTGGGGAACGGATTAATTCCTATTTTGTCTTGCTTTCTTGCTTTTTATTTTTTCCATTTTTTCCTTTGATCATCGCACCCTACTTTGAGAGATAGTGCGACGATCTAGGATCAATGCACCCTACCCATTTGACATAGTGCAACTGTAGAATTCTTGCAGAAACCCCGATAGATCTAGAATTCTAGTTAATTGAACACATACAATTTGTTGATATTCAAGAGATGAGAGAAATTTTTTGCTGCATAAATCAGAGAATTATATTAATCAAAAATGAATATACATGAGAAACCAACCTCAAAAAGAAGAGAGGAGGTGAATATATAGAATTTTCAACATAGAAATTCTAGTCAAAAAAGCTAGAAAAAGCTAAAAATAGGTGTCATAGGCTAAGGGAGACCACATAGTTCAACCTAGAACACTAAAGACACATGTCACACACTCATTAATTCCCGCAAGAGTCAAGCGGTGTGCATTATCTCACTTAAGCTCACTTAATTGACAAGAGAAGCAGTTCCAACTCACTTAACTGACCCAAAATAACAGTTACTAATAATAGTAAAGGCAAAAATCATTAATTAAGGAATAAATTTCTCGCTCAAAGAGGAGGTGCGCATTCCCCAATAATGGATGATTTTTTGCATGGGGGAGTTGGAATAAATAAATAATAAATCAAGAAAATCAAGAACCGGGAGTTGAGTCTTGATCTAAAATAGCAGGTTTCCCTAAAATCTAGGGATGAGATGCCCTTCTTCTCTATGTGGCCAAATTAGGTGAAATAAAGTGTGATGGAAAGTATTAACCAAGATCTAGGAGTCTAAGCTAGGTATAAACTAATGTAAGTTAGGGTTATGCTCCCACACCCCCCCTTAAGCCTAACTGTAATGACAAAAAACTTGAGTCCCGACAACTTGGCCATTTTAGGTACTCATTACATAAAAGAACTCCTCATGAAAAGAGGAAAGATGGAAAACCTCATGGGAAAAAACCCCCCCAAAAGAGGAAAAAAATGTTGAGTGCCCAAAAGTGACCTACTCAGCTATCTTCACCACTCCAAGCATAGCTCTTAGTTCTGAAAATTTCTTTTCAGTGAAGGACTTGGTGAAGATGTTTGCAACCTGCTGCTCTGTGGGGTAGTACTGCAGTGAAATGACTCTGTCACGGATCAACTCGTGGATGTAATGCATGTGAATCTAAAAGTGATTGGTCCTCTGCCTCTGAAATAGATCAATTAATATCTGAATGGACCCATGAATGTCACAAAATATGACAGCCGGAAGTAGATATTGAATACCAAACTTAGAGAAAATCCCCTACAACCAAACAACCTATGTAGTTGCATTCACTGCACCTCTATACTTTGCCTCTGCTGTAGATAAAGAAATTGTGGATTGCTTCTTGCTAGACCAATAGAATGGCCTAAAACAAAGCTGAAAAAATAACCAGAGGTGGACTTGTGATATGTACCATCGCCAGCCCAATCAGAATCTGTGTACCCAATCAGTGAAAGTGGGCAATATGCAGCATAAAAGATACCAAAACTGGGAGTACCTTTCACATATCTAAGGATTCTCTTTGCAGCTTTCCACTGAAGCTCATGAGGCTCCTGCATATATCTAGAACAAAATCCTACTACAAAATCTATATCAGGTCGGGTGTGAGTAAGATACAACAATCTCCCAACCAACTGTTGATACAGTGTACTGCCCACCAAAGGTGTAGTACCCGCATCCTCAAATCTGACCCCCAAAAGAAAGGGAGATGTTTTTGGCTTGAATTATGTCATATGAAAGTGTACTAGTAGATCTGATGCATACTTATACTATGCCATCTTGATCCCCGAAGTAGACTGAGAAACTTCAAGACCAAGAAAGTAGTGCAACAATCCCAAATCTGTCATGGAAAATCGATCGTGCAATGCTGATTTTGCCGAATCAATAGCTGAAGTAAGGTTCCCTGTCATCAGTAAGTCATATACATAAATTAATATTAGAAAAATGGAATCATCATGTTGTATCAAATAAACATTCGGATCAGATTTGCATCGAATGAATCCAGTGGAAAGCAGGAAAGAATCCATCTTTGCATACCAGGCTCTGGCAGCCTGTTTTAGGCCATACAAAGATTTCTTTAATATGAAAACAAGGGAAGAGTTATGAAGGTATCCATGTGGCTTCTCCATATATATCTCCTCCTTGATATCTCCATGAAGAAACGCACTCTTCACATCCATGTGAAGAACTTCCCATCTGCGAGAAGTGGCAATGGCCAAAACTAGTCAAATGGGGTCCATTTTTGCAACAGGTGCAAATGTCTCTGTGTAGTCTATGCCATGTACCTGTGAGTATCCTTTTGAGACAAGTCAATATTTGTACTTTCTTATCTCACCATATGCAGAAATATTTTTTCGATATATCCATCGGCATCGAACAATCTTTCTTCCTTTCGAAAGTGGAACCAAGTCCCATGTGTTCTTGTCCATAAGGGCAGAGCACTCTTCATCCATGGCAGCCTCCCAAAGTGGGTTTCCAGAAGCCTCAAAGTGTGACTGTGGATCTAAACCAAGTTTAATACAGCAATGTATGGGAAGAAAAGGTTATGTGGTAGCTAGGGCTTGAGAAGCCCCAAAAAACTGTGATCTAGTCCTTCTTGTATCCGCAGGATCACCGACTAGTTCACCCGCATCTTGCAGGGTTTTCTCTGCACAAGTTAGCAACTGAGTTGGAGAAGCCATGAACTTCTTCTCATCCTCTATATCAGACCCAAAAGGATTCTCTTAAGGCTTCTTTGAAGTTCTTGAAGAATTTTCTAACTCCTCCTCATCAGTGACAACAAGCGGTTCCTCAGCAAGGTCTTCTGAAAAATCATGTAGTGATTCTTCTTCAAACTTCACACTTCGATCTAGAATGAACTTTTCAGTGTGAGAGTCAAGAAATATATATCCTTTGACACCTTCAGAATATCCAACAAATATGAATTCAACACTTTGAGGCTCCAAAGCCTTCCTCTTATCTACAGGAATGTGAGCCCATGCTCGTGAACCAAAAATGCGAAAGTGCGACACTTTCGGTTTCTTACCGGTCCAACATTCAAAAGGAGTGGTGCCTTTGAGTGATTTGTGAGGAAATCAGTTCTGAATGTATGCTGAAAAAATAATATCTTCATCCCATATCTTTGGAGCTAATGATTTCAACTGTAGCATACAATTGGCCATCTCTTTTAAGGACTGGTTTTTCCTCTCCGCAACATCGTTTTGTTGTGGTGTATATGGCACTGTGTGTTGTAGTTGTATACCTGCATCAATACAAAGTTGATTCACATATTTGTTGACATAATCTCCCCCATTATCAGTATGAAGTATCTTAACCTTACACCCAGACTCATTCTCATCAAGTGCTATAAATTCTATAAGGCATTCAAACACTTCCAATTTTAATTCTAGAAAAAATACCCAAGCAAAACGAGAGAAATCATCTATGAAGGTGAGTACATATCGATCCTTACTGATTGAAGGCTATGGGAATGGGCTTTTGATGTCACTGTAAATCATCCCAAGAGTTTAAGAAGCTCTATGTGCCTTCCCTTTGTCAAACTTTTTCTCTGGATGCTTGCCAAGAATGCATCCTTGACATACACCACTTGTGAATTTAATAGCTAGCAATCCTTCTACCATGTTTTCCTTGCTGAGTTGATGCAAGTACTTGTAGTTTAGATGGAAAAATATTTCATGCCATAACCTGATGATATTATTATATTGTGACATAAATACATTTCTTATAGATTCAGGAACAAAGTGGGAGAAGAAATACAAACGAGAACCATGATCTGCAATTCCATGTGCAAGCTGTGAGCCTGTGGAAATGTCGGTAATCATCGCAGAGTCTGAAGTGAACTCCACCTTCCTTCCAGAATTGGGATGAGTGATCTGATATATTGAGAGAATATTTGTGTACAGTAAGGGAACATGAATCACATTTGTGAAGCACCCCCCTTCAAGATCAACAATTCCTTCTCCACACACCTTTGCGGGTGTGGCATCTCCCAAGTAAATTGGGGATCTGGTGCTTTCTTCGATGGAGGAAAATTCATCTTTTGATGCAGCCATATGGTTCAATGCACCTGAATCAAGGATCCAAGCAGATGGAGTGGATTTTATAGCCATTAAATCATGACCATCTCGTGCTCTCCCTCCCATTCTGTTATCACCTTTCTTCTTTGCATTTTTGGGCACTGTGAGATTGTGTTGCTGCAATTGCTTAGCCATCTCATCGATAGTCTTCCTCATGCAATTTTCTTCGGGATGAAAACCTTTGGAAGAGTAGCTGAAAATTTTTATTTCCTTCTTCTTCTTCTTACCCTTAGGCTTAGAAGAGTTCTCTAAATATTGTGCGGATTTCTCTTTCTTTGATTCAGAAAATTTACCCTTTCCTTTTTGCTTGTCTTTTCCACTGCTCTTTGGAGCATCAGTAATCACAAGTGCTTGGTTCTTGGAATGCTTGATGGCACCCATTTGGACTAAATTATCTTTCTCTTGAGTCAATTTTTCAATGAATTCATTCAATGGAGGCATTTTCCATGTTTCCTGAGTCAATTTAGATGCTTGAAAAGACGATACAAATACGAAATATTCAAGGCCTAATTTCGGGAGAATTGAAAGGATGAGCTAATCTTCCTCTTTCTTGACTTTACATGCATTGATTTAAATGAGGAGGGATTTGAAGTTGGTGAAGAATTCTTGCAGGTTGCTGAAATAAATTGGACTTAGGGATATGAGTTCATTCTCCAGTTGATGCACTCTCATTGCATCCTGCTTGCCAAATAGTCCTTCCAATGTGGTCTAGACCACATCAGGAGTAATGGCTCCACTGAAATGAAAGAGGAGATATCTAGAAATTGATAGGCATATCATCCCAATTGCTTCATCTAATTTATTGAAATACTTTGTCTTCTTCACTATAGCACGGTTCTTTCTTCGTTCCCATTGTTACCCTGTAAAGCCCTTTGCTTCGGAGGAGCAGAGAGATCTTTGTCTTCCATTCGAAGTAATTGAAAGGATTTAGAATGAGTTTTGTGGGCTGAGAGAGATGATACATTGCTGCTTGTTGTGCCTCTTGATTATCTATACCTGCAAATAAAACCATGTACAATCCACTAGATTTAATCTAGCTCTGATACCATGTAGAATTCTTGCAGAAACCTCGATAGATCTAGAATTCTAGTTAAATTGAACACATACAATTTGTTGATAGTCAAGACATGAGAGAAAGTTTTTTCTCCATAAATCAGAGAATTATATTAATAAAAAATGAATATACATGAGCAACCAACCTCAAAAAGAAGAGAGGAGATGAATATATAGAATTTCCAACATAGAAATTCTAGTCAAAAAAGCTAGAAAAAACTAAAAATAGGTGTCATAGGCTAAGGGAGACCACACAGTTCAACCTAGACCACTAAAGACACATGTCACACACTCATTAATTCCCACAAGAGTCATGTGGTGTGCATTATCTCACTTAATCTCACTTAACTGACAAGAGAAGTAGTTCCAACTCACTTAACTGACCCGAAATAGCAATTACTAATAATAGTAAAGGCAAAAAATCATTAATTAAGGAATAAATCTCTCTCTCAAAGAGGAGGTGTGCATTCCCCAATAATGGATGAGTTTTTGCATGGGGCAGTTGGAATAAATCAATAATAAATCAAGAAAATCAAGAACCGGGAGTTGAGTCTTGATCTAAAAATAGCATTTTTCCCTAAAATCTAGGGATGAGGCGCCCTTCTTCTCTATGTGGCCAAATTAGGTGAAATAAAGTGTGATGGAAAGTATTAATCAAGATCTAGGAGTCTAAGATAGGTATAAACTAATGTAAGTTAGGGTTATTCTCCAATAATGACGTCCTCGTAATGTATTTGTTCTCTAGCCTATGACGATCAAGGATCGTTGCTCTGTGTTAGTCTACAACCTGCGACGATTGTGAAAATTTTGATTTTTGATGGTTTTTCTTGCCCAGATCTTAGATATGGTTTTGGGGTGATTTGTTGGTACTGATTATAGTCTACTTGATAGTTTGAATCTGCTTTTAGCTATCTTTGGAACAAAAATTTTAATTTCTTGCTTTGCATTAGATTGGGGGCATATTTGCATTTGAAGTAGCAAAATTGCATGGTTTTTGGCATATTGGGGGGGGGAAGAATCGTGTATTGGTGTAGAGTCTCTTTGGATCATTTCTTGAAGATCTTGATATTGATGAGTTTAATAAAATTTTGGGACATTGTGCATATGGGAATGATAAATGTTCTCTCCTTCTCGTAATATATCTTTCATCGAAGTGAAATATTTGCATTCTCATTTCTTTGCATTGTTTAGAGTCGGTCAAAACATCATTTAGTCCATGCCATTTTCCCCTTGAGTAAAAAACAGCCTTAAAATAAAGCACTTATAAAAATTGATTAGACATTTTTATATTTTCTGGTAGCAAACCTACATTAGATTACTTGTAGGGATTTGGAACAGGTGTAAAAGATAACTTTCCAAAGCTGCAAACAAACATAGAATCTTTCGTTAGGGAGCAGTGAAATCCACTTGCTACATTTTTTCCTGGGAAGCCCTTATAACACAAGGGTCAATCATGAGGTCGCATTAGGACTGGCAGAGTTATTCACCCTTCTTTGTTGGTCTTAGTGTAGAGATTGTGCATATTATTGGGGGTCACTTGAGAAGAAAATCCTGTGGGGACCTTCTCTAGTTGATGCCAGACTTAGATACCCTGCCTTTGCATGTGGATCGGACTGTCGACTATTTCCCCAGGAATCATTGTCGTAATTGGTAACCTTAGTGACCTATCTCATTAGGGTATTTACACGAGGTGACCATGGAGGGGCAAGTCTTCATGGTACCTGGAATCGATGTTGGTCAAACTCACTCAGGCTCCTTGGAGGGTATACGTATGATTATGTGTGGGAGCTTGCACCATGGTGTAAGCCCATGAAGCAGGTCATCAACGTAACTTTTCCACCCACTCTATCTCAACCCCTTCATACATTGTTCCCGCGACATTGGATTTCATCACCAACTAGTGTGTTCATTGTAACAAGGTTTTGTTTGCTTGTTTTCTTCCTAGATTTTTAGAGTGTACTTTTTGTTTTCCCTAGCAGACCCTAGGTTGGATATTTATTTAATGGTGTTAGTTATCGGAATGAACAATGAAGGAACCCCTTTACCAGGGGAACCTTTTGTTTTTCCTTCTTACGAAAACGTTGATCCTCCTTACATCGCTACTTTGAGCCTTCCAGGTCTCACAATTGGATTGTTGGTATAATCGTTTTGCACTCTGGTAATCTCGAATGCAACAAGTGCTTCGATTGTAAGCACTTCCCCCCAAAAAAATAAACCTCATGTTGATCCTTCACCTTCTTCACCTTCTCCACTTGCAAGGTCTTCTTCTGTTTCATCTCCTTTACTGAGTAAAAGCTCTAAAGCTAGTAACTTGGTGGATATGAAGAAGAAGAAAAGGAAGAATAAGAAGAATAAAAATAAGCAAGGGTCCAAACTTTCAACCACTGCCAAATGTGTTGGAAAACCACCAGTTACTGATAACTGTGTTGGGAGTGTTGATGATGTCAAGATCATCCAAACAACCCGTAAGCCCAAGTACCCTTGCAGGATTTTTAAGGGTAGCCATTTTCTTAAATATTTCCCTAGTCTATCCAAGGTTATAGAAGCATGGTCTACACACCCTCACCAGCCTCTATTGTCAGTCTTTGAACAACATGTTGATCTCCCGTCAACTAGTCAAGATATTGTTGGGAAGAAGAAAAGTAGAGTCAATTTCCCGTGTATGTTATGCGGAGGGAGTCATTAAACTCACATTTTCCCTCGTATGGATGAAGCCTTGAAATTACTAGAAGACATGATTGTTTCCCAGCCTCAACTTCCAGTTTCTTATCGCAATATTACTCTTGACCCACCTATATTTGATGGAATGATCAATCTGGTCCCTTCATCGGTCAATCTGGTTGATCGTTCAATCAATCTGATCACATCCTTAGTTGAACCAGTTGACGAAGTGATCGATCCCACTCTCTCAGAGTGAAACCCAAGTGGTCGATCTGTTTCCAGCCATCGACACCATTCTCCCCTTGGAGAATGCAACTCAAGTGATCAATTTGATCCCGTCATAGGTCGATCCTACTCTCCCGCTAGAGATTAAACCCGGTTATGCCCATGTTTTTCTCATTGATACAGAATCTACCGTGCTGGGGGGAACTCCCCCTTCTCTCGTGAAACCTCCTCCAAGTAATGAGGCAATCCTTTTTTATTGGGGTGCATTAACTGGACCTCATCTTCCCTCTCATATTCCTTTCAATATTACAGTACAAGTTTGTGGTCGGGACATTCCTCAGATTTTGATAGACGAAGGTTCGTCCGTTAGTATTTTGTCCTTTATTGCTTGGAAAGATTTGGGTTATCCTCGGCTTGTGCCAGTTATGCAGAATCTGTTGGCTTTCAAAAAAAGAACCAGTCAACCTTTAGGAACCCTTCCTCATTTTCCCGTAACTTTGGGAGGGAAAACTATCTTTATTGATGTCATGGTATTCCAAGACCCCTTGGATTTCGATTTACTCCTTGGGAGAGATTATGTCTATGCCATGAAATCTATCATGTCCACTCTTTTTCGTGTGATATCTTTCCCTCATGATGGAAGAGTGGTGACTATTGATCAACTTTCATTTTTTGTTCCTGACTTGACCATCAACTCAATGACTTACCTAAACGGTTCATATGTGTAGTCAGTATCGCCCATGCCATAGGTTAATTATGTGGTGTTGTCTCCCATGCCTTTAGCTGCCGATGAAGATGAGCCTCTCACTGTAAGCTCGGTCTCTTATGACTTAGATCTGGTAGTTGAAATGGTGGTCTCTTTGATAGGGATTTTAGAGCATGATATCCTTACCCCTGGCGCATCCCTCGATAGGTATTCCTTCCAGAGTGTGTTTCTTCCATCGAGTGAAGACCTCTTGGAGGCCATGACCGTGTTTTGTCGCTTGACATGGTGTCCTTCCAGAGCATTTTCCTCTTGGAAGCCATGATCAAGAAGAGTATCTTTGAGCATGGTTTTCTGATTTCAATCTCGTTAAAAAATGAAACCAGCTTTGAGCATGATTTTTTTGATTTCAAGCTCGTTAAAAAATGAAACCAGTTGCGAGGATAGTTTTTTGTCTCTGTGGAAACCTCATTAAAAAATGAAATAGATATTACGAGGATATTTTTTTCATCTCTGTAGCAACCTCATTAAAAAATGAAAAAAAGGTTACAAGCATAGTTCTTGTTTCTGTGTCAAGCTCGTTAAAAAATGAAACAGAGGTCTGGGTACTGAACCTGGATTCTCGAGCATAGTTCTTGTTCCTATGTAAAGCTCGTTAAAAAATGAAATAGATTTTCCCCTCTCTGATTGAGTCAAGTAATTTTTTACTTATAGTATATGAAGCTTCATTTCATTCACCTTTGCAGTTGGATGAAATGAATCTTAGGTGGCAATGCTTACAGTCTCTGGAATTCATGTTGAAGTTAAGTCGCTAGCTTCTTAAGCTGGGGCCTAAGTACCAACCATCCCTGGATAATGCGTTGGGAAGTCACAAGCATATTTTATCTGGTTCAATCTTGTGTAAAAATGAAACCACCTACCTCAAGCATAGTTTCCTCTAGTTCAAGCTTATGTAAAAATGAAACCAGGTCCAAGCATAGTTTTGGCTAGTTTTAAGCTTGTATAAAAATAAAATATATCCCAAGCATAATTTTGTTTTGTTTTAAGGTTGAGTAAAAATGAAAACAATCTCAAGATTAGTCTTTGTTCTTTCTCATGCTCGTAAATACCTGAGAATGTAACCGAGTAAACTTTTATCACTTTTTCAGACTCGTAAAGATTAGATGAAAAAGGAACCTCCTAGATTTCCCTTTAAGCTATTTTCAAACTCTCTAAACATGATAAGATTGTCGAGCGATCTTGTTCTTTTCATGCTCATTAAAGTATTTGAATAAAACATTTTTTGAGCGATCGTTTATCTTTTTTTTGGTGTCATGAGACTACTTTATGAAAAAGGACCTTTTGGAGTTTTCTTTAAGTGTTTTTCAAACTCTCTAAACATGAAAAACCCCTGAGATTTCTTTCTTTGGAATCATAAAACAAACATCAAAAGGCCCATATGGGACCGAACCATTCCTTCCTAGGGTTCATTAAATATACTCTGAAGGACTGATATGAAGGATGAGCTTATAGTTCAAGCATATGTTATGCTTATGTAAAACTAAAGAGGTGCTCACCAAAAATGATGGGGGGGGAATTGGGAAAGAAATGTATCTAAACCTGTATTCTATGGAAGAGTCTCTTTTGAACATGACACCCTTTCACTCGCTTTGTGTCTAGGTTGGAAAATTTGCTTGTATCTTGTTCATACTCCTTTAAAAGATTATAAATTGGTCTGTGATACATGTTGTTGAGTCAGTGTTTCCAATACATTTGTCGTGTCATCAATATGTTCAAAGATAAATTCAACCCAGAAATCCTTCTATTGCGTCAGCCATTTCCATAGTCCTTAAACCTTCTATTGTGTCATCCATCCCTAAGTCAGTCTTGAATCACTTGTTACTCTGATCTACCTCAAATATTGTTACCTATTTCATGTCTTTGATGGGGGATACATTAAGGCCCTCCTGTGACGAGTCTTTTCCTGTCAACTTGAACTCATTATCCAGGAATTAGACTTAGAAACTAATTAGTACCTTGGAACTTGCATGCCTCAATGGCAGGTTTCCTCACTTTTGACAGTGGGTTTTCAGTATTGACCCCTGATCAGGAGATTCCGTCGAGTGTTCGAATTCAACTCATTAATTCACATTCGTTGGATTTTACTAAAGTACCTTGGGAGTCATTGACATTAATGGTGATTTCCCTCTCACATGTTAATGGTATTCATTAATGATCAGTAATCAAGTGGTTTCTACCATGTTCGACTTCATCACATGTATTCGCATGGTTAGATTCGTACTATAGAGTGGTGAACATGAAGACCATGGATCATTTTTAATAGATTCAGGTTGTGTTGGAGTATATTCAGATTGTATTGTTGCATAGATCGACAGTGTATGTCTTGTAGCTATGTTCAAATTTGAGTCTTTAACACATAGATCCACAGTGTATTTTTGGTGGCTATGTTAAGATTTGAGTCATATTGGCATGGATCCACAGTGTATGTTTGGTGGCCATGACCTGTCTTAATTGACATGGATCTTCGCATGTCAGCATTTATGCTTTGATTCATTTGTATTATGAGTATGGGAAATCCTACCTCAGTGATGATATATTATTGTACTATATTTCCTTGTTTGTTGGCAGGTTTCCGACTGACATGTTCCTTGTTCCCTACACACACTCAACAAAGTATTTCGGTTATCACTCTGTTCTAACTTGATACTTTGGGGGGATCTATGTTACACATTATTTTTTTCACCCTTATAACCGTTAATGATGTAAACCTATCTGTTGTCTTCAGAGGGATCAGTGGCCTGAAATCCTAAGGAAAGAAGAGAGAAGAACTTTACTTGAGAGATGAAATCATATTTTCCTTTGTAAAAACCCTAGTAAGGAGGATCATCGCACCCTGTCCAATTCTATGGGTTTGATGATCCCAGATCGTCGCATGTTGTACTAAACCTGGCCTATGACATCGTCACACTCTACTCAGTTCTAAGGGTGCAACGATTTTTGTACATGGGAAAAACGAGCACATTCTCGATGCTTCTAGAAGGAGAAGCTTCTATGGTGAGGTGGCCTCTGATTGGTTTGGATATTACTCACTTTTCTGATTTAGTGGGATCATCCTAACCTCCTCACCTTATTCTCTTCAGTTTATAAAAGGAGAGGAGCTCTCATGGAGAAAATTAGATTGTAAATTTGGCTTGAGATTGTTAGCTTGGTTAGAGTGCCTTTGATCTTTTCTTTGTCAAGATAGATTGTGAGTGACCTTCAGATCTATAGTCACAGAATCTATGGATCAAAAGTGTGTGGGAAGCAAGGGACTATTGTAAGGGACCTTACAACATCAAGGCCTCCGTTGTATTCTCCTTTTCGAATTTTTAATACAATAATATATTTCTTTCCCATAAAATTGTCCTTATTTTATTGTATGACTCCTTGATCACATACATAGGTTTTGTTGAGTATACATTGTTTCTTTCACTTCGTTGGCTTGTGCCTATTATAGGTTCATCATCCCATAAGCCTCGGAATGGAGTGAGGACAAATGACATTTAAAAGGTATGTCATTTATCTCTTGTTAGTTAGTATGCTTGATGATTGAAACTTAGGGAAAGTTTTATATTCTATCGTGTTTTGTTTTAGTTTCAGGGTGAAACTAGCGATATCAGTTTGTTTCCGCACTTACCATTTAGTCTGATAACACCAAGAATAAATATTTAGTCCTCGACAACACCAAGAATAAATACTAATTACAAGTGCAAAAAAAAAAAAAAAAAAAAAGGAAAAAGAAAAAAACAAATGAAAAAGCGTTAAATGAGAAAGTGGCGGATGGAAATGGAACTAAAAGGCAACACGTGGCATCAAGCTCCACTCAAATGATGTATAATGTCATGGAGGACCTAAGTAAATTGAGGATAACTTTTCCCTTTACGAAAGTGGTGAAGATTCCCCAACAAAGACAGAATATTCTAAATTTATTGGATGATCCATCTAAAAGAGTTGAAATTGTTGTTACCAATCCAAAACAAAGTCAGAGCCCGACAACTGCCAAGCTGAGAGATAAAATTCTTCCCTTCTATATCTCGATTGAAAATCATGATGTTGCACTACATAATTGTTTAGTTGAAACTGGTGCAACAAATAATATAATTCCACTAGCGATCATGGAGGCGTTGGGCATGAGTTTCACTAAGTATTATGAAACCGGTGAAAGCATATACGCAATTGATTCTAGAAAAGTGCTAGTGTACAAAGAAATCAAGGATTTTTATGCTTGGATTACAACAGCACCCCATATCATTATAGTTTTCAATATTATTGTGGTAGACCTTCCTCCAACATATGCAGTTGTGCTGGGAAGAGACTTTACATCCATGATCGATGGATATATAATGAACGACGGAAGTTGTATTGTTGTGAGGGAAATCTCCTTACAAACTAGCAAATAGGGTTCTACTTTGCATGCAGATATGACCAAGACAAAATCTACTTTCTACCTTTGTCCCCAGACTTAAATCCCATTTCTTTCAGTAAATACATGGCCAGATCAACCTACCTTGTTCCAAGCGTTTGATGTCGATCCTCTTTCGCACTTGATCACTTGTTCAGAGTTCTCCTTCCAAATATGACCTGCATACAAGACAAGAAACAACTACACATGCATCTTACCTATAAACTAACGGGTTAGAGATTCAAACATGTACTTAAAAAACTATGAATAACTCATGAATTGGGACGGGAAAATCATTTTCTTTATTACTTTGAATGAGTCAACTTACAAAAATTCGAGACTAGCCACCACTCCACAAACCTGATCCTGGGCTCCTCTTCAACTATCCTCCAACTTCTTTGCTTTGTATCTCTTCTAGCACAAGGATGGCTAAAGGGTTGGGACAATGGGAATATGCAAAT
Source organism: Picea sitchensis (assembly GCA_010110895.2). Taxonomy (NCBI): domain Eukaryota; kingdom Viridiplantae; phylum Streptophyta; class Pinopsida; order Pinales; family Pinaceae; genus Picea; species Picea sitchensis. Next base: position 146,463 of record SNQJ01S0041149.1, read on the forward strand.
GGGCAGAGTTTCTTTGCTATTTTTTTCCTCCTTCCAAATGGGACCCCTAGTCCTTCTTTTATAGGCTAGAAGAAGCTAGGCATTTGGACAAACCCTCGGCCATGCATGGCCGGGAGTTTCAGTTAACTCACCCAGAGCTGTGTGTTCCATCGACAACTTTCCTTTTTTTGTGCTTTTGTCAGTACATGCGGGTTGTTTTAGGGAAGCTAGTGTGTACACGCGTCCAGCAATGGAGTAGGGCACGTGGGCCCTTATAAAAGAGGTTTTTTAAAGAGTTGCTCAGTAGTTCTTTGGAAAAAAGGGATCTGAGATGGCATGATGCCAGGTAAGCATGTATGGTGCAATTTAGGGTTATAATAGATGCCCCCTAATGTGTGAGGTCAAAAGAGCATCTGATGGCCGAAATACATTACCAATATTTACTGATGTGTCAAACAAGTAAGCCCAGGGACCAGGAACCAGGAGGCGCCATCTACAAAATAACAAATGTCTCACCGAGGCAGGTATACCCATGCTCGAGATAAAATATAATCATGGCTACCAATCAAATACACTATAGATCCATGTCAAATAACTATATAAAGTGTAGCTGCGAACAATACACAGCGGAGCTACATCTCGAAATCAAAAAGATATATATATATAGAGAGAGTATCCATCTTCTAGAAGTTGATACAGCCTGATGGCTGGAGATGAGATCTTCAGAGCTCGAGCAACTACTTCAAAATCTTCAAAACTCAGGTAGGAGTGTAATATGAATGTACGAATGCACTACCTAGAGGTCTTCAATGACTCATCGGTCATGGACTTGATGATCAGACTGAAGGCTTCATTGATTTCGAATAAGGACCTGATTGGACATTCAGGATGGTCGAGTATGAGGGCAAGAGACAAATTACAGAGGGTCTGAATCAAGCTTGGTAGAAACTTCCCTTGGACAATAGCACAATAAATGATGAGACTTAGGCAGCATGGCATTAATCATAAGTTTACAGAGCATGAGGCAACGCAAACTCTCCATATGTTTGGAAGAATAACCAAACGGAGGAGGACACAACTCTATGTAGAAAGAACACCTTCCTAAGGTCATACTACATCCCATAGTTTGATGAACAAACGGACAGATGTTTTTTATCCAAGGGCGACTCATTATGTTGCCAATAAAGAAAATACTTTTCCCTTCCTCTTTTTGGGGAATATTTGATTTTTTGGGATTTTTCAATAATTTTTGGAAAAAGAATAAAGGAATGTTACTTTACAATGGAGGAACGAGTGTTGCAAACATACAAGTTCAAGGCACTAGGACAAGACTGATGTTCAAAATAATGATACTCGGGAAAAATCGTCCGAGGGCCAAGGGTGTTAAAACGCAGAATAAAATTGTTACAAGGTTGGCATATAAGATATGCAAACGTGGTTAACAAAACACACAATGGTAACGTCCTTCAATGTAAGTTTAATGAGCTCAGAGAAGGTAAGCTCGGTGGTTTTTCATATTTAGAGAGTCTGAAAAAACATAAAAGGAAACTCCATTGGGGTACCTTTTTCGAAGATAGTCTAGTCAGTTCGAAAAAGGGGTAAACTAGCATCGACAAGACGTCTATTCAAAACCATTTTAACGAGTGTGACAAGGACAAGATCACTCAGCCATTTTTTTCATTTTTAAGGAGTCTGAAAAAATCTTAACTATGGACTCCGTCGGGAATGTTCTTCTGGACTAGTTTAACGAGTGTGAAAGAATAAGGTCACTCGACGATCTTTTCAATTTTAGGGAGTCTAAAAATATCTTAACTATGGACTCCGTGGGGGTTCCTTCTTCGTAAGTTTAGTCCCTTAGGCCCGAAAAAGGGATAAAATTATACCTGAGAGTACTCTTCTATAGAGATGAAGTTCCATAGAGTATACCTTTGTTCGTATAGTCGACCATTCGGACTGAAAAAGGGGTAAACTACCGTCGGACAGACGTGACTTCAAATTTCAGTTTAACGAGCGTGAAAGGCCACAAGATCGCTCGATAATATTTTCATATTTAGAGGGTCTGAAAAGGGATTAAAAGAAGACCCGTTGTTTTTTGGGAGTCCTGAGGGTGAGGTCAAGAGCGAAGAAGAATCATGCAAATGAGGCTCAAACTCGTATTCAGGAAAAACTACAAGGACTCCCGAGCCTACAGTGTTTTAGAGGCAACATGAATACCATAATGAAACTAGGATCTACCTAGGGAATCCATGTTTCGGTAAGCTCTACCACCAAGTTGAGACACTTCTAAAGAAGAGATGATGGTTTCGTGTCACAACCTGATGGGATCGATCCTATGGAAAAAGAAAAAGACAACGAGATACACAAATCAGGGTAGAAACCTAGCCTATATGTTCAAGTTGAGCATCGGAAAAAAAATTGCACGGACCGTCGAAAAATACTCAAAACTCGAAAAAAATTGTCCCAATACCTGATCAAATCCCTCCTATGCAACTTTTGAATCACTCTAAATGGTTTTTGGTATAAAGAAAATGATAAGGGAGGCCAAAAAAATGACAAAAAGAGGCCAAAAAGTCTATAAATAGAAGCTCACAACTCATTATCACCATTGTTGATTTGGAAATTGACTCTGGAGCCAAAATACCTCCTTTGATTAAAGTGGTGATTCTGGGAGCTACAGTGGACGAAATGAACTTATGTCTGGACCAAGTAAGTACAAACTCCCTTATCTTTCATTTTATGTCTTTATTTATGTATTGGGTTTCATTTTTTAGGGGGGCGTCGACCTTTAAAAGGTTGGCCCTAGGTCCACGTGGGTTGTCTCAGGACAGGCCACGTGTACAATCGAGAAGAATAAACTCTGCATGCATGTACATGCGACTGTCGCCATTACAGCAAGCATGGTCCCACTTATTGAATGAAAAATACTTCAAAAGCAATGGTTAACCATCCTGAACCTTTTTGTTTTGCAGGATGTATGTCCATTGAAGAGAAAGAGAGCATGAACAGGTAAATGAGTTGGTCGGGGAAGCACCCAATGCTATGGCTACTTTGATGCAGTGTGGGTTACTCAATTTTTTCCTATGTCCTTTCATACGGGCACAACATAGGCTACTAAATCCGGATGTAGAGGCATTCATGTTAGAGGGGCAGTCACTGGTGCCCACGGTCGAGGACATTTAATTTTTGACTGGCCTCTCTAGGAGAGGGGAACCAGTCAATTTCTGGACTTTTCCTGTGGGGCCGCATAACATAGCGAAATTGATAGGCCTATACTATGCAGCTGATACAGACCGCACGAGCACGCAGGTGCCTATAAGCAAGATCACGAACTTATCGCTACAGGCGATAGTATTTCTTATTGGGTGAATTATTGGATCTATGACTCTACATCAGGTGTCCCATGCACAGATGAACTGTACAGTCCAGTGCTTAAATGCACAAGTTTTTGATTGGAGTACCACTTTTCTTGAGTGTATGAAGAGGCGATTGAAAGATTGTCGTTTGCGGACACATAGGAACTTCGGGTTCGGGACCATTCCATGTTCGTTCTTTTTTGAGAGAGTTCCGAGTTTTAGTCCTTGAGTAGTGGTACGAGGACACCAGGCCTCTCTTCCTACTGTATGTAGATGGGAAGTACTACTACCGTGAAAGGGTGGTGGAAGGACCAATGAGTCCTTTGATGACAACTTTTTTGCATGGCTGTCATGACAGATCCCGGTTATAGAGGACTACCGCTATACCGGGATTGATTTTTCGAGAGACCCGAAGATACCAGTACCTCTTGGTGAGGAGCGAGGGGAGATGGGTAGGTATCTAGCTTTGTAGTTTTTTTGTTGTATATGTAATTTTTATGTTGTTTTGTTATATATATCATTTTTTTTTTGTTATGCCAAAGTATTTGACGGATATGTGTTCATTGTGTGCAGATGTGGGACCATTCCGACCCACTGACTATGCGAGGAATAGGCATCATCCTCGGCCAGGGGCCGCACCTGTCGCCGCAGGGGGACTAGCAGTAGCAAGAGATCTTCCAACCGAGGAGGTTGAGAGGGTATTGAGACGGGTTGAGCATAACTTTACTACTCTCACTTGCACGGTCCCGATAGCAGAGATTGAGGACCTGCCACCATCTATGTAGCCTCATGTAGTGGGGGCACCACGGACGTGGGTCTGGTTGTTTCGGTGTTTAGTCAATGTTGTGGACTAGTATAATAGGGCCCACAGGCCCTGACTTTATCTAGAGATTTTGATATGCCATGAGCACTACTTGTATATATTTTTTGAGGGCATAAGCCCTGTGACTCGTTATCGGTCCTATTTTTGAGGCGCTTGCATCCATCTATGTACTCTGGTTACTTTATGATATTATATATGGTTTTTTGGTCTTTTGTGTCTTATGGATCACGTGTGAAAAAACGTATTTACATGCTTATGTCAATGCTCTTTCATATGTGTGCAATATGCCAATCTAAAATTTGATTAGCTAGAGTATCTG
>SNQJ01S0041149.1:167526-182127 GCA_010110895.2 Picea sitchensis
TCCTAAGTATCTCATCTCTCCTTTGTTAATTCTGACCAACCACATTACAAAACTTAGTCATTTTTCCACCTTTTGCAGTCATGGGTTCGCAAGTTCACAAAAATATTAAATCATATTTCTCTCTCGTCTATCCCCGCCGCCTTCGCGCTTCTCCCAATATACATTTAGTATGATTTAATGCTAACAAATCATCATGCAAGTTCCGTAAATATTGTCATTATTAAGCGAAGGGCTCAAGGAGATCACCTATTAAAACACATTAAACCAGGATTTGCAGAAGATTATTTTATCAAGCATTCATTTTAAACATTATCTGGAGCAAAGGAACTTTTTCGTTAAATTATGGTAGCAACTCGACAAAATTTCTATGGAGATACATTGAACATTTTCCGGCGTGAGCATTAGAACTTTCAGTGGTCCAGAGCATATTCTTACTACTCATCCCCTTCTGCCCAGAAGGAAGTAATATGGGCATCTAGAATCACTCGTGCAGGATGGGTCTCAGAGGTTTTCAACTTTAAGGAGTTGGTCTCTTAGTGCGTCGAGAGATATATTCCAATACAACGGATCATTCAATTGTGGGACCATTCCCCTATCTCTCTAACGCCTCGGGTATTTCGTAAGATGTTGAGACTTCCTGAGCCAACACTTACCTTCAAGGGTGAAGATTGCAAATAACTCCTAAAGAAGCATTAAAATGGGTTGGACCTCTTACCTGAGTTCCTAGAGAACCCATCAGTCATCCCCGAAGACATCATGAGATTGCAGGTTGGATCAATTAAAAATCCATTCCAGGAAATTGCTTGGTTGTTCATGAGGGTAACAGAACAAGAAACTACAGCCAGCATTTCCCGCATGATTCTTTACATTTTATACTTTACAGTCAAGGAATAGGCCATATTCGACTAGGACAAGTTGATTTCCATTGAAATCTCTTCCCAGTTGTCATAATACAAAAAGGAGAAGAAATTATTTATCTCCTCTTATTTGGTTTTTGTGATAGCACATTTCTATCAGTTTTCGAGATTATCTGTGTAAGAAGGTAAACCGTGAATTTGACCCAGTAACCTTCTGGTATCAAACATTATGGAGGCACAAATCCTCCCAGCATTTTTATGAAGTTTTCAATGACTTTGTCTCAGTTTTTAAAGGTTTGTTGTTTGGAAAAGACACCCCCAAGATGTATGAACAGGCGAGTAAGTTCATGTATAGGAAGGGAACACTATAAAAAATGGTTCCAAGGAAAGTCCTTCCTTCCTTCCATGCCACATATCTGAAAAAATGTTTGTTACTGAAGTAGCAAGGAAGTACAACCACTAGTTGCATTTTTTCCATGAAAAGAGAAAAAATCAATTCATACCTCCGCCTTGGAAAGTTGGGGACTTCATATTCATAAATATGAACAAGATTGATGAATATGCAGGCCACTTCCACAACATGAATCTAGGATATGCTAAAAGGATAAAAGGGTTCGACCCTATCAGAATTTTTATAGAACATCTACTAGAATTTGGCTTCAACAATTATTTTATTAATATTGTTCTAAATGAAGACAGAGATAATGACTCCAGCACTCCTACTCATGACATTGGCGACCTGGAAACAATACTCAACACCAATGATTCGTACAAATAGAAAGGAAAGTTCTTGGTGAGAAGAGTTCCCAATCTCTAATTGTCACTTCAAAAAGTAAAACATCTTGGAGAAGTGTTCCAATGGCCCACCCAATTAAGAAAGTGACCCACATTTTTTTAGGTGGAGGAGGAGATAAGAACCCTCCTTTGGGAAAAATTGAAAGCTCCCATAAACTTCCCTTGAGGAAGAAAAGAAAAAAAATTGTGCAAGAAGAGGAAGAACCTCGAGTCGAAAGTGACATCCACGGCTTCTCCCTGGAAGATATGGAACTCGAGATTGATATCGAAAAAGTGTTCCCAAATGTTGATCAGCCAGGGGACATGGCTCACCAAAATCCTCTGATGGAAATAATTGAGAGCGAGACCTTCGATGAAGAAGAGTCTTTTGTATTTCAAAGCATTGTTTTTTACATCAACTCCAAAAATTTAATTATTGAGAAAAGATATGTAAAGAATAAAAAGGGGAAATCTCATTCAGAGGTTAACCTACAGAACATGCAACCTTCCCAAATTTCCCAAATTTTCTGAGCAACTGGAGATTCTCTAGACGATTCTATTGGAGGCCTTGAAGCAGAGAACACCAAGTTAAAGGAAAGAATCAAAGAATTGGAAGAAGCTTTAATGCCTCTTCCAGTACTTGCTAGTCCTTTAGCAATAATTGGGCCTACCACACCTGCAGCAAAATTGAAAGGCTATTCAAGCCTACTCACATCATCCAGGGGCTATGTGGAGAAGAACATTAAGAAGTGAATAGAACTAATTATAAAAGCTTGGAATATTTCAAAGAACGTGGTTTCTTTTGGAACAAGGGCACATGCCTTCCATGAATATTTATAGGTGGATTTGAATAATGAAGAAGGATTTACCTTGACGTGTTCGTACCCTTTGGTGTTAAAGTTACCAATATGATAGAGTCGAGAAGAAGAGAAGAGGATCTCCCTTCTCCAAACCAGATAAAACAATTGAACGCGTGTTGGAAGGAAAAGGTTGAAAACTTGAATATCATTGTCCAAGCATGTGACGAAGTTGTATTGAAGAAAGAAGAACTATTCAAGAGGTTGACTGAGATAGACCTAGTCAGAAGCAGCAATAAGGTCCAAGACCCCAAATTGATCCACAACTCATTTTTCCTAACCAAGCAAGCCTTTGACAAACAAGTTGAGATCTTTAAAGGGCTATCATTTGAAAAGTTTTATGGCATTCTTGAGTATAATGAAGATGACGTAGACAATTGTCTAGTGGATTATTCAGTAAAAAATCAAGATATTGAAGAAGCTTTGCATAATATTTCCATTGATCTAAGGGACTTGGAGGGTGAGCTATTCAATATAAAAATCCAGCATGAAATCAATGTGGCACCAATGAGAAGATACATCAAAGAGTGGTTTAAAAAAGCTATCGACAAACTGACCGATGAAGGGAAAAAGGAAGTTGAGACAGTTCCTATAACCGTCGATGAAAGCAATAAAAGGACATTAGAAAGAAAGTGATAGAGAGAGATACCATCATAGTAAGTTCATACTAATCACATCCTTCTTTCTTTATCAAGCCCTTCATTCAGTTACTCCACCTCTTTAAATAGAAAGTTTTAACCGAAGACTGATAATTTCATTTTTCTTCTTACTAGGTCTTGTTGTCTTTCACAGCCCACTTTATTCCTTCTACAAACTTCATTCTTATATATATATATATATATTTATGGTCCATGGGATCCCCAATCTCATTCTTTATGACAAACGCATTTAAATTTCGGAGAATATGTAATAAACTATATATTTTTGAGAAATTTCAAGAGAGTTATTTTGGGAACAATCTTGACTCTACTTTGTAACCCAGTTTTCAGAATATAAAGTATTTTAGGTTGATATATGATTATCCTTATTTGAGCTGCCCATGTATCACTCTGTCAAAGCTCTCTTATGCATGTGGATCATTTCCTTTTATTTTTATGTGATCAAAAATCTTTAGCCAAACTATGATGGATGTGAGGAAATTTTTCTTATTTACTTTAAATGTATGAATGTGTGTGGTTCCCGGTCCATTCTTAGGAAATTCCCTTAAAAGAAAATAAAAAACATTTTCCATTTTTTTTGCATCTTTACTTTTTCTTTGACTACCACGACAAACTTCGGTAAAGTCACACATTTTGAAGACCTAGAGTCCCACGAAAATCATAACAGAGAAGTACCACCTCTATAAAAACGCAGGGGGGTCTATATCCTCGTGAGGTTTTCGTTTCGGTCCTAATGGATTCAAGCGTCGACAAGGTTATAATCAGATATCAGTGATGGAAGAAGATAAAAAGAAGATAGCTTTTACTACTCCCTGGGGCACTTTCATGTCTGAAAAAATTCCTTTTGAACTCATGAATGTAGGAGCAACATTCCAAAGAGCCATGGATATCGCATTCATTGGTGAGAAAGACAAATTTATGGTTATTTATCTTGATGACATTATTTTGTTCTCAACCTCTAATGATGAGACGTGCATCATATGAAGTAGACATTTGGAAAGTGCAGAAGGTACGGTATATCCTTAAACCCTAAAAAGTCTCATTTTTCCATGGAGGAAGGTAAACTCTTAGAACATATTGTTTTACTAGAAGGAATCAAGATAGATCCTAAAAGGGTAAAATCCATCCAGTAGATAGATAATTCCAAGGAATCAGAAGTCTATCCAATCCTATATAAGTAAAATCAACTTTTTAAGAAGATTTATACCCAATTTCATAGAAATCATCAAGCATATTACTGATATGTTGAAAAATGATGCAGAGATCAAGTGGATACTTGAAGAAAAGGAATCATTTGGAAAGATTAAGCAAGATTTAATTAAGGCTCGTGTTCTCATCAGTCCTAATTACTCTAAAGAGTTTCTGATTTTTTCATTTGCATCCAAAGGTACCATTGTTTTTGTTCTCCTGCAAAGAAATGATGAAGGGTATGAACAACCTATATGTTTCTTCAGCAAGACTTTGAGGGATTGAATTAAAGTATAATATCATGGAGAAACATTCCTACGCTCTGGTGAAAACCTTAAAGTCTTTCATAATCTATGTCTTGCATTCTGATATTATTTCATATGTTCCAAATAGTGTTGTCAGGGAAATTCTGGTTCAACCAGATAGTGAAGGAAAAAGGGGAAGATGGATAACCAATATTCTGGAATATAACATGGTCATAAATCCTACTAAATTGGTCAAAGGACATGGACTTGCTAAATTACTGACATAATCAAATTGTAAAGCAATTGGATTGCATTACATCTCCAACAAATCAATAAATTCAGTATTACAGATTGAAGAAATTGATTCACATGTAAGCAACAAATATCTTTCTTCTCCATGATACAAGGATATTGTTCATTTTCTACAAAGTTTTCAATCTCCTCCTGATTTAGATAAATCCAAGTTAAGATATTTCAAACTCAAATCTGTAAAGTACTGCATCATCAATCAATTTATGTTTTGGAAACATTCTAATGGAATTTTTCTAAGATGTGTTGATGAAGAGGAAGCAAAACTTATTTTCAATGACTTACATAAAGGATTTTGTGGGGGCCATCACCATTGGAAAGCCACATCTTTCAAAATATTGAGAGCAGGTTATTACTGGCACATATTTTTCTCTGTTGTGTTTTCTCAAGTCAGGGCATGTGAACCTTGTCAGAAATTTGCAGGAAAACAGTAACTTATGTCTATGCCTCTGAAACCCATCATTTCCCATGGACCTTTTCAACAGTGGGGTTTGGATTTCATTGGAGAAATTCATCCTCCATCTCTGGACAACACAAATGATACTCACAGCCACTGATTACTTTACCAAATGGATTGAAGCAATCTCGACACTAAGTGCTACAAATAAGGTAATCATGACTTTTCTTGAAGAAAATATTTTCTTGAGATTTGGGTGTCCTAGAAAGTTGGTTACTGATTATGCTCAAGCTTTCAAGTCTAATGAAATGATTGAGTTTTGTGATAAGTACAACATCAAATTGGTTCACTCCACTCCTTATTGTCCTCAAGGAAATGGATTAGCAAAATCCTCTAATAAGAGCCTTCTAAGGATCATTAAAAAGTTGTTCACATAAAATAAGAGATCATGGGATTCAAAATTCAAATTTGCCTTATGGACTGATCGGATTAGTACAAAGAAATCCATTGGAACTTCACCTTTTCAAATGGTTTATGGAACAGAGGTTGTGTTTCCAACTCAAATCGGTCTACCTATTATGAAATTTTTACAAGAAGAGTTAGAAGAGCCCAATGATATTTAAAGAAGAATTTTCCAGATCATAGAAATTCAACAGAATAGAGAAAAGCTCTATTGGGAAGCTATTGTTTACCAGAACAAGGTTAAGGCAACTTTTGATAAGAAGACAAAAAAGGATATTTTTGAAGGAGGATATCTTATGTTAAGGTGGGATGCTAAAAGAGAGGACAAAGATAAACATGGTAAGTTTGACAATTTATGGTATGGTCCTTTCAGGATTTCTAAAGTTATGAAGAACAATACTTTTCTCTTACACAATTTGGATGACAGTGAAATATTGGGGGGGAAGTGAATGAGCGGTTTCTAAAACACTACTTTTGTTAAAAACAACCAAGTGTTTTAGGTTTGTACAGTATGTTTTTTTTTGTTTGGTGTGATCGATTGATTGATTTAAAATAAGACTCCATAAACCCAATGGAAAGACTACTCTGCAGCTTTGTGGTTTTCATTTTTGGATTAAAGGATGACAGGGAAAGGAAATAAATTACAGTAAAGTTTTATGAAGATGAGGGAGGTAAAAGCATTGGTCAACGGGTTCTTAAAGTTTCATTACGAAACATCATCCCAGAAGGAGCCAGTGTTAGTCTTTAACTTTGCTAATAATTGTTGAGCTATTCTCTTCCCTACCATGTATATTCCTAGCATTATTTTGCACTTTGTTTTCTTCCTTTATAGTTTTAAAGTGAGATAGAATTGTATGGTTTGAGTGTTTTATAACATTTTTTTAGTGTGATTAAGGTAGGATTAGACTGTTTAGAATCTCTCCATCAAATCAAAAGTCCTCTTGTCATTTCAAATTTGAAATTTTTCTTATGGTAAAAGGCGCTACAAGAATAACACTATTCTTGTAGCACCAGGAGTAATCATCATTTTGCATGGGCCACTTCATAAGATCATGTCATAGGATTCCCAAGATCTTATCCTAAAATCCAACATGATTGACGGGTAAATATCAAAGTCATGTCGTTAGTTTCATACTCATTCAAAGAGATCGGGGTTGTACTTTTTCACTCTACATCATATCCTAGGTTTGTTGGTTTCATAGCATGATGGCTAATAGATTATACTCGAGTCTTTCATTATATTTTGGTTTTAGTTTATACAAGATTTGCAGGTCACCAACCTCTTCCACGGCATTTTCAGAAGATCTATAGTTTTTGCTGACATAAACCCTAGATAGACTCTGAAATTCAGTGATCTGCATTATGGCACCTAAGAAAAGCGAAAAAGTTACCTGACTAGAACCAGAGGGCGTTCAATTGCTTGAAACTTACCCAGATATTTCACAAAGGTTCAGAAGGGCAGGGTGGTTTAACTTCTGCTCAATGCTACAGGGCTATCATGAGTGAATTTCTTTGATGGTTGCTCATAACTTTGATGGATTCACAACAGTGGTGGGGAAGGTTTTAATTCATGTGAGAGAGAATTCAATCAGGATAGCATGTAGGCTATCCATGTATGGAGAGAGATGGTGGAAGAAGAAGGAGATGCCTATGCAATTTGTCAACCAGTTTTTTCTCCCAGAACACCAAGATCCTAATTGGAGTCAAGGCATCCCACGGAGCTAGTTGAAGAAGGAATGGAAAAAATCTCTAATTTTGATTCGCAGGTATATTAGATGTAAAGGACATTTCTCCTTTGTTCATCTTTACCACATTAGACTATTAATGCACTTGAATGGTGACATACCTCTATGTCTACCATTCTTTTTTATTAAAAATCCTCACAAAAATGTCTAAAAGAATACAATTTCACCCTGCAACTGCCAGTAAGAGTATTTTTCACCAAAGATTGATCAAAGTCCCAGTTTTGTGTGCCTTGGATAAAGTGAATCATTCTTGAGATTGGTTAATTAAATCCCTTTAACTTAAATAACAGGAACCAAAACCTAAACTTTCTCCAAAGAAGAAATCAACAAAGGAAAAGAAGATTCTTAAAATCTCTGTTGTTACAGAAAAGGATAATTTTCCTATGGCTAGAGTCACTCAATCTAGTAAAAGAAAATTACAATTGCACTAGGAGACAGAGGATCTAACTAAAATTTGCCTAGTTAAGGCCACCAAAGCACAGAAAAAGAAGCAAAAAATAGAGGAAGAGTTGGACACCCGTGAGAAGTTGCTTGTTCCAAAGGATAAGCCTGAAGACAACAAAGGAATCCAGATCAGAGAATCAAGAAAGTAGAAGCTTAGGTGTTCAATACATAAACAAAAGGAACTAGCTGCAGGTGATAAAGGTAAATCTGTGGTAAATTATCCTAGAAGGTATAAGACTAGGGAAACAAATAAATTTAGACTAAATTCAAAAGCGCTTTTCAATCCTTCTCTTATTGTAATATCCCTAGGTCGAACCCAATTGTAAATGTAAAATGCAAATGTACTTAAGCTGGTGAGTTGTTTGATATCATTTTTGTATGCACCTTTCATGGCATAGTGTGTGCATGTATTGTGCAATAAAATGATGAAGTGTGTACATTCCAGGATACCACGTGCAACAACTTAAGTGCGCACGATTTTGAGGCCAGTGAGCCTTTATGTATATGATTTGTTTTATAGGCTCGTGAGCCAGTTATTATAAGCTAGGATGCTTATGTTTTGATTAGGCTAGAGAGCCTAGATGTTAAAGGCCAGTGAGCCTATTTTTGTATATATCTCATAATTAATATAAAATACATCGTTGCGCGTAGAATGACCACGATAAAAGAGTATGGGGGACTAAACTACACTAGTTAGGGAAAGGGGGGCTAAAAGTTAAGGAAAAGGGGCTAAGGTAGGGAGCTTAAGACAAAAAATAATATTATATTAATATTTCTTAAAGTATAAAGTATGGATAATTATTTTATCCTAAGTTCTAAAGATGGGGACAAGTTGGCCAAAGTAGCTCCCAACATGACAAGTGTCAATTTGAGAACATGCATACATATTGTTTGGACTTCGTTCATTTTCGATGATTCCTTCCATCATTTAGTAATCACTCCACCATCATTCATACACACATGGAGCTATCCTCCATACCTTCATGTCATGGTACCTGAACTTGTATCCATACCCATACATGTTGGTGTAGTCGTTTAGCTTGGGAGCTGGACTAAAGAAGTGGGTTTTCAGGCCCATGGGATATTGAAGAGGCGGGTTTTCAAGCCTGTGAGCAATTTCTCTCTGGGGAAGAGAATTGTTGGGAATTGATTTCCTAAAGGTGCTAAACTGCATCTACAGGGCTCTGAGACTTCCTGTCCGGCCTGTTGCTAAAGCCCGGAAAGGAAGTGGGGCAGCCGAAGGACTGTTGAGCAAAGAAGGGGCACACTTCTTGGGGTGGGACAAGCAAGTGGGGAATGAGGGACTGTAGGTTGTTAGTTTGAGTTGGCACCTGTGAAGGATTCTTTTATGTTGTCTATGATCCATTAGCCTGGTTAGGAATCCATTTACCTGGGTGAAGTTTAGCCCTAGCTTGGGGGTAACCCACTGCTGAGAGTGATGAGCAGTGTGGTCTAAGGCTGGGAGGTTCATGGAAGGTCTGCACACAATTGGTGAAATTCTTACCAAGATAAGTGTCAATTGTGTGATAAATTTACATGCTGCATTATTATTTATATGTTTAATTTTATGGGTTTATCCTATGTGTGGTTACAATTGTCTTTATATTTATGGGTATTGCCTGTATATGCTGCATGAATATGTTTATTGTTATTTCATTATTAATCCATGCATTTACAGTATGTATTTGTCTACTTACATTTTATATATATAGTTCCGCAAGAGTTCTATGTGTATATGTTTTAATTGCATGCAGTTCAAAAAAATTATGTGGCATAGCTCAGTTGGATATCGAGTATGTTACAGTATGTTAAGCAGAGAATGAAAGTGTTTTTTGGAGTAGCATGCCTCGACATGGGTGGATGGGGATGTTATAATATGGTATCAGAGATTCAATTTTCAACATTAGGCCTGGATGGAACGAGCAAGTTGATTTGAAGTGAAATTTCATAAAGGATTGATTTTGAAGTGGCCCAATTTCAAGTTACAGAGCGTCCATGGTAAAATTTAGAAGCAATGACATAGAATTGGGAAAAAGCCCCAATTTATGTTGTTAAATTCATGGCAAAATTGAGAAAATTTGGCCAAGTGGTGAGATATTCTTGATTTAATATATGTTCTAGCAAATTCAGACCTAGAATGGGTCGAATTTGAAGTTACAGTGAACCCATGACAGTTGGAGCGAGATTAGTAATTAAAATTTTCAATTCGTGACTTGAGTATGGGAAAAATTCGTTCTAGAAATGTCAAACCACAGTGATTTGTTGTTGCAGAGGTTGAACTGTTGTTATCAGGGTGAAATTGAATAAATTTCATAGTTGTAGAATGTCTATGGTGGCAACTGGGAAAAATTTAAGAAAAAGCCTCAATATCTGCAACGAACTTCAAGAGGAATTGATGCTCATAAAAATGAATGTGCATAGGTAGGCGCACTAAAAATGCATGATGCACAGTAAAAAGCTTGCGATATGTAAAAATTTGGCACTACGCGGAAAAATATTGGCGTACGGGCGCACGCGCTAAAATTTGGCGTCGCGCGGAAAAACATTGGCATGCTGGTGCGCGCGCTAAATTTGGCACCGCGTGGAAAAACGTTGGTGTGCGGGTGCGCGCACTAAATTTTGGCATCGCGCGGAAAAATGTTGGTGTGTGGGTGCGCACACTAAATTTTGGCACCACGCGGAAAAATGTTGGTGTGCGGGTGCGCGCACAAAATTTTGGCACCACACAGAAAAATGTTGGTGTGCGGGTGCGCGCACTAAATTTTGGCATCGCACAAAAAAATGTTGGTGTGGGGGTGCATGCGCTAAATTTAGAATTGCGTGGTGTGTATACACATAATAAGGTGTGTGTGGCATGCACACACATAATAATGGCACGCGAGCTGTGTGCAATATTAGCAGAGCGCAGAGGAGTTTGGTTGGTGTGCGCACAATATGAGTATATGTTGTCAGACGACAGTTTAGTTAATGGTGCGTGCAGAGTATTGGTGCGCGGTGGGGGCATACTAAAATTTGGCATGGTGCAGTGCGTAGAGGGAAATGTGTGTGGAATATCATCACGCGATACAAAAATGGCGCGCAACAGGTAATAGTGAAAGAACCAAAATTTTGCGCGGTGGATATTGGCACGCGACACAAAAGTAGTGTGCGCTAGTTATTGGCACGACAGAGAAGTGATGCACAGTGGTTATAGGTGCATGGAGCATGATTTACCTTGTGGTATTGCTGCACATGCTAAATATGGGTGTACATATTGAAATTTGTGCACGCGAAGTTGTTTGGAGGGTGAACAACAGAAGAAAACCAACGATTTTCTGTGACATTTTATACTATTTGAACGTCATCTTTTTGCAGCGCGTTTTTGAGGCCCTTAAGAGTGTTTTTAGCTAGTAAAAACCCACAAGAACAAAATTTACCAAGGTACACTTTGTCTCTGCAGCTCAAATAAAAGATCTCAGAGAGAGATTTCTAATGGTGTAAATCATTCATCAAACAGAGCTTTTATGAGAAAGTTACAGCACAAACAGTGGAGGGTAAATTTTAAGACCCATCTAACTTCAAAGAGCCATAACTTTCTACTCCGGAATCAGATTGAGGTGTAGGAGCAGTCAATGGAAATATATTGAACCATAGAGGATAGTCCCGGATCTGAATTGAATTTCTAGGCATGTTAAAAATGTTTAAAATGGCAAATAAGATACCTATAGCATTCCAGACCAAAAACACGAATTGGCCTAGAACTTCAGCGGGTTGTAACTAGCAGCCCGGAACCCAAAAAAAGGTGAAACTTGGAAAAAGTGCCCATAATATGTATATGAAGAAACCCAATTGAAATCCTATGAAAAATCCAATGGATTAGGTACAAAAATGCATAATTACAGCGCAGAGTTGTGCCAAGTTGAAGTGTGAACAGAAAAATTAATTGGCAAATTTCAAATAACCATAACTTTTTGCTCAAGACTCAGAATTGAGCATGGGAGAAGACATTGGAAAGGTCTCGAATAGTAGAATATAAATATTCACCTAGAAAATTGATCTGGACATTCAAATTTTCAGGAAATCAAAAGAAATAATTCTGATATATTATTGAACCAAAATGGTTCATATTTTTCATGAAATTGTTGAAACAGTTAGCTTGAGAAAGTTTTGTTGGCTGCACATTTTGCAGAGTTAACAACAACTAGATCAGATCAGGATCAACACAGATTCCATAGGAATGGAAGAGGCACAAGAAATGTACAACCATGAAGATGATATCATAGTGATGGATGTCCAATTGTGCATTGAAGGAACAAACTCGAATGGACATGGAGAAGGAAGGGATGAAAACATGAATATAGTAGAGACAATTAAAAATTTGCAGAAGCATGTTCAAAGCCATAAATTTGATAATGAAAGGCTTATGAGATCCAAGTAGCAGCAAGAGGACTTCAACATGAATTTAATGCAGAGCATGAACAAAATAGAAAAGAAATTGGATAAGGAGAGTGGCTCAAGAAAACCAGGAAGTCACAGGTCTCCTGATGAGAAAAGAAGAACCAGAAGTGTTAGCAGACATCACTGTCACTCCCTAAGGAATTCCAATAAGAGGGAACATGGCAGCTCAAGTCCATCCCCTATTAGGAAACATAAGAGGTCTGGGGTGGATGAGCTATGAGGAGAAATGAAGAAAATCAAGCCTCCTACATTTGATGGTGAGCACAAGAAGGATGAAGATGTAGAGACATGGTTGTTGGGCATGAGAAAGTATTTTCAATTGCATAATTATTCATCTCATGCGGAAGGAACAATTTCCATCTATCAACTCAAGGGTAAGGCATCCATGTGGTGGGATCAACTTGTGCAGGTGCAACACATTAAAGAGAAAAGTGTTACTTAGAGGGAATTCAAGAAGCTTTTTGAGAATAAATACTTGACTAAGAGATACTATGACAAGAAAATTAAAGAGTTCTTTGAACTCAAACTTGGGAGTATGACCATAGATGAATATGAGAGAAGGTTTTTAGAACTGTTGAAGTATGTTTCTTTCATCAAGGATGAGACAGTTAAGATTCAAAGGTATTTGAGTGGATTTCCATCATTCATCAGTGAAAAAATATAGTATGATGATCCCAAGTTATTGGAGGAGACCATAAGGTGAGATAAATGCCTATATGATCAACAAAAAGAAAGGCCAACTTTCCAAAAATCTTGGGAAGACAAAAAGAAATTCAAGATGGATCAGAGGAAGAAGGGAACTAAGCCACCATTATTCAAAAATAATACTCAGGGGCAGCCAACTTCTAGAGAACCCAGAATGATTGAGATAGGGGGTCAAAGACCAAGGAAGCCACCTATTCAATGTTGGGGTTGTAAAGGAGATCATGTTTTCAAAGATTGTCCTCACATAGGTGAAAAAGTGAGGACTATTCACAATGTTCATCAAGCTAAAACAGTGAAGGATATGGACATAAATTTACCAAGGATCTATACAGCCTTGGACAACAAGCAAGCAGAGTATCAGTCACATATGATTGAAGTGGAAGGTATGATCAACAACAAAACCATTTCTATTTTAATTGATTCAAGAGCTAGTCATAATTATATAGATCCTAATATGGTGGAAAGTTTACATTTTCCAAGAAGCAAGCATGAAAAATATTGGTTCGTGCAGCTGGCTACCGAAGCCAGAAGAAAAGTTAATGAGATGGTTAAGTAATGTCTTATGGACATGAATGGAATGAACACCAGGGCAGATTTGAACATCTTGCCTTTAGGTTCTTATGACTGTCTAATTGGGATGGATTGGTTGGATCAACATCATGCTATCCTAGATTGTCATAACAAGGCATTCACTTGCTTGGATGAGAAAGGGAACCCAAGGAAAGTGCAGGGAATTCCTAGGGCAGTAACCACTAGAAAAATTTCATCATTGCAACTGAAGAAATGTTACAGAAAAGGGTGTCAAATATTTGCAGCTCATATGGAAGAGACACCTAAGGATAAGGAGAAAAATTTGGAAGATCATGCAGTCTTGAAAGAATTTGAAGATGTGTTAGAGGAGGTACCAGGACTACCCCCAAAGAGAGATATTGGTTTATCTATAAATTTAATGCCTGGGGCAGCTCCAGTGTCAAAGACTCTTACAGAATGAGTACACCTGAGCTGAAGGAGTTGAAAATGTAGCTTGAAGAACTTCTGAAGAAGGGTTATATATGCCCAAGTGTGTCACCTTGGGGTGCCCCAGTCTTGTTCATGAAGAAGAAAGATGGGACATTAAGATTGTGCATTGATTTCAGACAGTTGAATAAAGTGATTGTTAAGATCAAGTATCCTCTACCAAGGATTGATGATCTTTTTGATCAATTGAAGGATGCAAAGATATTTTCCAAGATAGATCTCAGGTCAGGATACCATCAAGTAAGGATTAAAAAGTAATATATCATCAAGAACACCTTCAGGAAAAGGTATAGTCATTATGAGTTCACAGTGGTGTCATTTGGGTTGTCAAATGCACCAGTTGTTTTCATGTGCTTAATGAATGGTGTGTTCCATGAATATTTAGACAAGTTTTTCATTGTCTTTTTGGATGACATCCTTGTATATTCCAAATCATAAGAAGAGCATGAGCATCATTTGAGGATGGTGTTGCAAGTATTAAGGGAGCATCAGTTGTATGCCAAAT
>SNQJ01S0041149.1:182137-196866 GCA_010110895.2 Picea sitchensis
TTGTACTTGAACATTTAAGTGGGGTAAAAGGAGGTTGCCCCCTCGAAGAGGCTTATTATCTGAAATTATCTCTTTTTCAAGGCGTTGAGTACTTTTCCTGAGGTTTTTCTATGCTATATTGATGTTTGGTTCTTAACAGGCTCTGTTGTTATCATACAATGAAGGATTCACATCCCAGACATCCTATAGTTTTGACCTTTTTGATGATTCCAAAATACCTACACTAAGGTTTTGAAACAAGTTGGTATGAGCCATACAATGATAGGGTATTTTCGAAAAAGTAAAGAGTTTGTTCATCATAAGCAGGAGCCCTATTCTTCATCCCATCTTGGAGAATCATCTCATCCCCAGATCCACTTTTTATTCTATAAGATTTGAATATCTCATTAGATCAAGAACTAGTCTATTTTTGAGCTATTTTCTAAAGGTTAAGATTAAGAGGTTCAAATTATCTGTATAAAACAATATATCTCCTAAATATTAGCTAGAAAATAGGACACTATCTTAACTTTGACCTTGAAAGTAGGATCTCTGGAAATTGATTGTAATTTTTAAAAGGAGATCTGATGGACAAGATAAAGAGTTGATTGGTTGGGAAGTATTATCCAGTTTTGAGAAGACATTGTAAAGCAAAGAACTATTTCATCTTGATACTAAATGGAAAAGGCTTTTTGATGGTCAGATTTCTATTCTAGTCTATATTTCTATATTTTTCTTACATGAATTCATGTTAATCATGTGCTAAGCATTTGATTTTTTTATTTTTTTGAGTAAGTCAGTAGAAATTATGTTGTTTGCTTGTTCATAATCAGATTTGTTTTCAAGGAAATGTCTCTTTTCTCTTGAATGATATTTGGGATTAAGAGTTTTCATATGTGAGTGGAAAAATTGAAAGCTTACATACTTCTTTATCTTTCATATTCCTTTTCCATCTGATTATTGAATTGACTACAATTTACTAAGTCGGTGAGATATGGATTTGATTTTTCCTTTTTGAATTGATATCATGCATTATTATTGACCCCAACCTCCAGACCAGTTAAAAAACCAATTTAAATATTTATCCATAAAACCATTGCAATAACTTGATGATTCCCTAGATTTCCCTCTCACAGTCAAGTGAAACTTTAGGGACTAACAGGTGGCACAATGGTTTGAGAAATGACAAGGGTTTGAGTTGTGGTTTATTTTGGAGGTTGGATTAGAACTTTTGACGATGGATCTACCTCTTCTTGGGAGATAATATCAAATCTATTTGAAGTAGATGTCCATTTCCTTTTTTCATTATTTTCTCCATGTGAGGTTACATGGCCTGGATCTGTAGTCTAGCCTTGTTTCGCAACCTAGCTTTGATTCACAAAATGACCATGATTAGAGCCTATTTTCTTCTTTACAATCTCCCATTGGTCTTGTTTTTCAGTAGAGACTTGAGTTAGGGATGCCTTTTTGTTATCCTTGGCAAAGTGGCCATTATATTCATGGCAAGATTTGAAGAGAACCGAGGTACTATATGGCTGCTAAATCTGGTCTGTCCTTGACCAGATTTTAGCTCTAAGTTTGAACTTCCAAAACTTTCCTTTGTTTCCTTTTAGGACAACAAACAATTAGGTAACTTTCTACTAATAATTTCCATTGGTTAGGTGTTGTTTAAGGTGCCCTTGCAAGTGTTTTGACATTCCAATGTTAGCACATGCAATAAAACTCAAACACATAACACTCCTTGGATATTTAAAACTCTAAAATGTTGATTTAACAATTCTAAGCATGCATGAAATTGACACATAAGTTTTTGGTCAACATGACCCTGGAAAAACCCCCATGGGGAAAAACTGTTTGGAGTAGATGTATATAGAAGGTCTCAAAGAAAAATGTACAACACGAAAAACATATACAAGTGAACCCGGTATAATAGCAGCCCTTCTCGAAAGCCTTGGACTCCCTTGAAGATGTTCCTACTAGCCTCTTGAAGCTAGGTGCCCTTTGCCTTGGTGCGCCCCTCTTCCTTAGCTAACCTTTGGACCTCTTTCCTTTCCTCTTGCTTCAACCTTAACTTTTCTTGTGCCTTTAACCCTTGATTTTCATTTGCTTTGCCCTGGTTGAAGCTCCCTACTCTAAAGAGTGCCTCCCTCCAAAGATGGGTGCGCACTAAGATTAAGTGCACCCCTCCTAAAGAAAAACCTCTACAAATGAGTGTGCCCTTCCTTGCCATGCACCCTACATCACCCATAGAGTGTACCTCTCCTCAACAAGTAAGTATGCTTCTCAAGGAGTGCCTCTCCTTATCTTGATGCACGTCTTCTCCCAATAATGCGCCCCTCCACAAGAAATTGTGCCCCTCTCTAGATGTATGTGTCATCCTCCAAGGTGTAGCCCATACTCCATGGTGGACTAGTGCCAAGTTAAAGATCATCCCAAACTCTTGACCTCATGCCCTTATTCTCCTCAAGATATGCACCCAAGAGATCTCCTTCTTCTCCTCTCCTCTCAGGTGAAGAATGAATCTCATCTTTTCCCTATTCCCTCCTTTAGCCTCTCTTTGGCCAAACCCTAAAATATCAATGGCCTAGATCCAATCTAGCCATGTCTAATAAATGGGTGAGATTTAATCCTAAAATCTCACTTAGGAAACCCACTTTCCTTAGTTTGTTTTATGTCCTTTAACTCACCCACAAAGTGGATTAAATGTCACTTTAATGACTTAAGTGATTTATTTAACTTTTGACTTAAACTCCTAAGTCAAAGTGAAATTACAATCATAAAGTAAATTAATAAGGGTAATAGTCTCCCTCTTTGTGTTTAGAGACTCACAAACACAAGGGGACCACTTTCCAAGGTACCCAAATCTCAACACTCCCTCTTAACGAGGAAAGTGCCATTCACCCCCAATCTCATCCCTATAGTGAACATGGTTTCCTACTGGTAAATACTCAGTGAGTATGGTTGTACCTTGATCATCAAAAGTGGTCTCTAACACATATCTACTCAACCTACGTGATCTATAGATGGAAGTGAATCTCCACCTATCCAAGATCACCTAGATCTTGGTATCATACCAAAGATCTCAACCTTACTCTCCCACCAAGTATTTATACCTCCTAGAATCTTGCCAACAGTCACTACTCTTGGAATCTCACCAAGAGTCACTCTCTTGGCATCTCACCAACAGTCTCTCCCTCTTGGCATCTCACCAAGAGTATCTGGATCTTGGTATCCCACCAAGATCCTCAACTTGGCCTCTCACCAAGTGACTTCCACTGAAGTGGATCCTAAACTTGATTTTCTCGTCTATGTAGCCAAGTGAGGCTCAAGCCTTTGTGGGCCCTGTTGCTCCTCCTCAACAATATCTGATGCTCTAAAGCCCCTGCACCAACCCTCTATCTCGACAAATCTGAAATTGAAGTTGTCCCGGGTGGACCAGTCACCCATGAAGATGGTGTCCTCGAAAACTGAGTCTGAGCTCCCTCTGAATCACTACTCTGAATCAATAGATCCTCCTCAAATTTGTCTCCCCACCAAATGTTGGATGGTGCACCAACTAAACAACAACTGATGAATGCACACTCCCTCGCAAACTGAGCTACAAACTCATCCTCCTCTGTTGTCACTGCAGTACCATCCTTCTTCTTCTTCTTCTTCTTCTTCTTCTTCTTGGGACATTGTCCTGCATAGTGACCCATCTCTCCACAATCAAAGAATCTCACTGTGCTCATGTCTCTCTCTTGCCCACTGCCACTTTGTTGTGGTTTGGCCCCTCCTTTGGGACCTTGTCTAGCACCTATGTCGGTCTTCTTCTTTCCCTTAGTCCATAAAGCAAGGTCCTCATCACCCTGAGAAATTCGTTGTTGTCTTGAATACTTCGAGATGCATCTCGACTCCTCCTGTAAAAAATCATCCCAAAGTCTCTCCCAAGTATGCATAACCTCTCGAGAAAGAATGCCTCGAAAAAATAAACCCCATGGTTTGGTAAAGTTGTTTAAGGTTTTCCTCACCATAAATTCTAGGTCCACTATCTCTCTGGCAGCTGCAAGGTCATCTTTGATCTAAGTGAATCTGCCAAGGAATGATGTAACCGACTCGGAATCAAGCATCTGAATTCTCCTGAGCTTTACCTGCAAAACCATCTTTCGGTTATGGTTTGGACTCTGGTAAAGCTTGCATAAAGACTCCCACATCTCAAATGCATAGTCTTTACTAGTCAAATGTGGAATGATGTGGTCTCTCACCCTATCACAAATAGTCATTTTTACCTTGTTGTTCCTCTTCCTGAACTTTTCCACCAACAAGAGAGAAATGACAGGAGGAACAACAATGGGAGCATGAAATATATCCCATAGTTCAAGGTCTTATAAGGAAAAAGTGATCATGGTCTTCCAAGGGGACCAGTTGCTAGCTCCATCTAGCCTATCTTATTCCTGTATCTGAGACACTGACATGGTTTTCCACTAAATATCACACTAATGCTAAAACTACACAAGAGCATTGCCTCACTCCTGTCAACACAGGTGTGAAAAGAGGCAATATCATCACAAATTCACTCCTATCAAATAGGTGTGAAAAGAGGTTGTACAAAATAACCTCACTTGTATCCAAATAGGTGTGAAAAGAGGTTGTCCACAAGTGTCAAAAATCAATCCTGCAACTATCCAACAAATCTGCCCACAAGCTATCCATGAACTCTGCTAAAAAACTGTCCAAAAAATTTTCTTACAAGTTATCACAAAATTATCCACTGAATGCACTAGAAATCAGGAAGTCTTGCCACCAAGGGCTCTGATACCATGAAGAGAACTGAGGCACTATTAGGCTACTAAATCTGATCTATCTTTGACCAGATTTAGCTCTAAGTTTGAACTTCCAAACTGTCATTTGTTGCCTTTTAGGACAGCAAACAATTAGGTAACTTTATACTGATAATTTTCATTGGTTAGGTGTTGTTTGAGGTGCCCTTGCAAGTGTTTTGACATTCCAATGTTATCACATGCAATAAAACTCAAACACATAACACTCCTAAGATATTTACAACTCTAAAATGTCGATCTAACAATTCTAAGCATGCATGAAATTGACACATAAGTTTTTGGCCAACATGACCCTGGAAAAACCCCCATGGGGAAAACCAATTTGGAGTAGATGTATATATAAGGTCTCAAAGAAAAATGTACAATACAGAAAACATATACAAGTGAACCTGGTACAATAGAAACCCTTCTCGAAAGCCTTAGAGTCCCTTGAAGATGTTCTTGCTAGCCTCTTGAAGTTAGGCACCCTTTGCCTTGGTGTGCCCCTCTTCCTTAGCTAACCTTTGGACCTCTTTCCTTGCCTATTGCTTTGACCTTTCCTTTTCTTGTGCCTTTAACCCTTGATTTTCCTTTTCTTTTCCCTGGTTAAAGCTCCCTCCTCTCAAGAGTGCCTCCCTCCAAATATGGGTGTGCACTAAGCTTAAGTGTGCCCCTCCTCAATCAAAAAATATGCAAATGAGTGCGCCCTTCCTTGCCATGCACCCTCCATCACCCATATATTGTGCCTATCCTCAAGAAGTAAGTATGATCCTCAAGGAGCACCTCTCCTTAGCTTGATGCACCTCTTCTCCCAAGAATGTGCCCCTCCACAAGCACTTGCACCCCTCTCTAGATGTATGTTCCCTCCTCCAAGGTGTATCCCATACTCCATGGTATACACTCCATGGTGGACTAGTGCCAAGATAAATCTTCCCCCAAACTCTTGACCTCATGTGCCTTCTCCTCCTCAAGATATGCTCCCAAGAGCTCTCCTCCTTCTTCTCTCCTCTCAAGTGAAGAATGAATATCATCTTTTCCATATTCCCTACTTTAACCTCTCTTTGGCCAAACCCTAAAATATCAATGGCCTAGATCTAATCTAGCCATCTCTAATCAATGGGTGAGATTTAATCCTAAAATCTCATTTAGGAAACCCACTTTCCTTAGTTTGTTTTATGTCCTTTAACTCACCCACAAAGTGAATTAAATGTCACTTTAATTACTTAAGTGACTTATTTCACTTTTGACTTAAACTCCTAAGTCAAAGTGAAATTAGAATCATAAACTAAAGTAATAAGGGTAATAGTCTCCCCCTTTGTGTTTAGAGACTCACAAACACAAGGTGACCACTTTCCAAGGTACCCAAGTCTCAACAAGATTTACACTTGAAAAATAGTTGTTCATAATGGAGTTTTTGCACTTCTTTCTAGTTTGCTAAATTCAATATAATAGTTTCAATAAGACACTTTTCTAGATCTAATTCCACACATACTTATGCACATGCAAATATACATGCTTTTGGATTTGATTTGTCAACATATTTTCCCAAGGAATTACCAATAAACCTTAAGCATTCTTCATTTCAATCGTGTAAAAGTAGAAGAGGAAAACGAACCCATATCATAACAATAGAAAGTACATCTAGTTTAGGATCAAAACCCGAAGTCTAGTAGTTAAGATACATACCCCTTGTTCCGAAAAAATATCGCATGTTTATGAAAATGAGATTGCAATCCTCCTTGAGATCAAATAAGAATTCTTAAAACCCCCTTCCAGGAAAGTAATAGGTGAGATTTCCTTTAATCAAGCCTATCCAATTTTTGTTCACCAAAATATCCATTGATCTTGGGGAGGGTCAGATTCTCATGAACTATCCAATAAGGCCTCGGTCAGTCAGAGCTAAAACCATTTGTCATGAGGTAGCTACAAGGAGGTTTAATTCAGGGATTGAGTCCATATTCTTAACGAATCTGGAGGGCTACGATTTGGGCATAGATTTTCCTGAGAGGCGATGAGGGTCTGGAAGGAAACTGCTTCAAGGTCAAGAGGGGTAGGACATTCCCCTCCTGAGGTTGGACCCACGGTAGAGGGGTCCTGAAGAGCTGTAACAAACCCACGACGGGGCATAAAAAAATTTTATTTTCTTAAAGGACAGATTCTCCATTCATGGTTTCTAATTTGGAAAGTCGGGGAACCAGTCCGACCTCCCAGTCAAGGATCTTTGATTCTAAAGCCAAATGACTCTCTGAGACCCTGATAGTCTTGCTCTGTAATTAAACGCATACCCTTTCGACTTCCGGGTGAAGGTCTAATGATACCCGCGACCTTCCCTTCGTGCTTGGGGAATCTATGAGTTTGGGCGCTAGCCCCTTTTCTGATAAACCCCTCCTTAAGGTGACCTTAGGCGATAACCTCATGCAAACACACAATTGTGGGCGCAGCCAAAGGTGGTTTGAAACCAAACTACCTTTTAGTCTGCAATTCTCCTCGAGCCTCCACGTGTCCTTTCTTCAAAACCGTGGTTTGGATTGCGGCCCGCCCTCAACTTTTTAAAGTCCATGCATCTTTGATCCATGCAATGCTACGGGACCGTCCATCTCATGATCTTGATGGTGCCTCTGAACTGACGGCTTAGATCTATCCCTTTTAAAGTTGTGGATTATATCTGACCTCTTTCAAATCAACGGTTATGATTTGTTTCAGAATTCCGGACTTCAGAATTCTCAAGTCTCAAACTTTGTTTTCTTCCGTACGTCAATCTTCCATAGTAGACGATTTGCGGACACCTATCCTTCTCAATCAGCAGCTCTACCTCTGCTTTGGGGGTTTGACCTTTCAACTAGATCAACGGTCCTATAGCCCTTTTCTCGATCAAAAGTCAAGATTTTCTTTAGGTCTCCGAACTTCTGAGATATCAAATCTCAAATGTCACTTCCCCTCAAAGTAAGTGGATTCTTGCCACATGTCCACTTGAATTGGACAGTTGAGGATTGCTTTCGGTATTTACCCAAAATATAAAGATTTATGCCACCTATCCTCTTGATTTGATGGCTATGAATTACTTCAGGACTTTACCTGGAATCCACCGATCTACGCCACGTCTCTTCTAGATCAGACAGTCCAGATTCACCTCAGACGATCCAATGCTTGAGATTAACTTTGGACGATCTGACGACTGAGATCTACTTCGAATGATAGGATGGTTGAGATTTACTTCGGCTCTCCGACTCTCTGGACTTCGGGAATCTCAAATATCAACTGAAAACTCTCGAGCAGATTTCTCCAGAGTCCACAATCCGTCGCCACGCGTCCCTCTGAATCTAGAGGTCCATATTCACTTCAGGTCTTCAGTGTTTGGGAATCTCAATTCTCAACTGAAACCCCAGTCTGATTCACCCAAATCTCATGATATATTAATGCGTTTCCTCTCTAAATCAGGCTTTTGTCTCATTCGAGACTTCGGCCTTTGAAGATCTCAAATATCAGTTTTCCTCACTCTTTGTTTCTCCCGGAACAGTTTTACCCGGAGTTCACGATCTGTCGCCATGCACCCTTCTAGATCTACGATCTAGGTTCTCTTTTGCCTTCCGGCTCTTCGGATTTCGGGGCTTCGGGAGTTTGTCTCACTCCTCGCTTGGAAACCTCCGAAGTAGTTTTCTCTGAAGTCTTTGATCTATCGACACGTATCTCCTGCGGCCAATGGAAAGGATCTACTTTGGCTCTTTGGATTTCAGGGCTTCAGGAGTTTGTCTCACTCCTCACTTGGAAACCTCCGAAGTATTTTTCCCCAAATTATTCAATCTATCGACACGTATCTCCTGTTGGCCAATGAACAGGATCTACTTCGGCTCTTCAGCTTTCGGGAGTTTCAAGCTTCTACACACTCGTTTCCTTCTGAAGTGTGTTCGTCCGGAGAATCTGATCTATCTACACATACCCCTCCTAGAGATCAACACCCAGGACCTACTTCAGGTCTTTACCTGGAGTCCACAGACTTACACCACCTATCCTCTGGATCCAACGGCTGATGTTTAATTAGCTCTCCGGATTTTGGGAATCTCAACTGAAACCTCTCAAAACAATTATCCGAAGCTTATAATATGTTGACACATGTGTCCTAGTGAGGAATGGTCAGGATATCCTTCTCATGACAATAAATGGTCCCAAACTACTTCGGGACTTCGGGACTTCGGTAAGTCCACTCTCTTGCATGTGTGAAGCACTAAGTCTTGGGCAACTTGCTTCGATCAGGGGGTTATTGGTCCTTTTCATTGTGATCCAATGACCACTGTCGCTCCTCATCCTGAGCTTCTGATCTCTTCCGACTTAGAATATTTTCTAAGGGTTCAAAGGCCTCGACCCTTGCCCCTCCTACGGGTCTATCTCTTAGACTTCATTTGCATGCTTGAAAGTGTTATCTCTTCTGAGCTTGATCATTTTGAGGATTTCAATTTCCCACACACTCCTTGTGTTTCAGGGATCTCATCAAACTCACATCGAATGTTGACGGTTCACAATAATTGTGGGGGCCCAACATGCGTGCTCTTTATCAAATATCTCAACCTCCACAATCTAGAAAGTGTTTGCCCAACTTGGTCTAACCAAATTCATTGATATTCCAACCTAATGAGATCAACGACTTTAGTGAATTGCGGGCCGCGAACTAGTACGTCCGCTACTTTCACCTTCGTGCTCTGCAATGATTCCCCACCCTCGATCTCCATTCATAGATCGACAGTTCACAGTGATTGTGGGGTCCCACCTCCACAATCTGAGAAGTACTTGCTCGACTCTAGTCTAATATTAGTCGTTGATCTTACATCCCCAATGAGATCAAGGACGTGGGTGGATTGTAGGCCATGAACTAGCAAGTCCACTAAATTCCTCTTTGCACTCTGTAATGATTCCCAACCGTTGATTAAATCGAGTGGTTGGTGTTTGATTCGATAACTCTAGTGAGTATTTGAATCAATCTGATGACCGAGATGGCCTCTCCTTCCATTAAAAGGCTCTCATCCATCTTCGTTGTCAGATTCTTAAGTCATGGGTAGTTCTGGTGACTTGACTATCGTCTATCTCCTAGATCTGACGATGGGGACGGTTCCTAGGCATCCTCAGATCTAAGGCTCAGAGTTAGCTTTGGGACTTCATGACTTCATGGATTTTACCTCCCTTAAAATGAACTTGCTCAGTTTTTTGAACTCGTGAAGTCCGAATGACTCCAAGGGTTAAATCCCAAGCTCTTTCCCATATCTAATGGTCACAACAAACCGTGGCTTCTTCTGAACAAATTTCGTCCTTTCGTCTTCCAAATAAGTGAACCTTCCCTTTCGATACTTCAGCCTCACTACTCTTCCTGATATTTATTAGATCTGAAAGGCTTAAGAGCTTTGCACTCTTTATCTTGAACTTAATGCTTGGAATAATCCTTCCACGCACCCCTTACGCTCATTCCTCAACTCTAGAACTTAAGTGGTTCTCAGTCTCTGCCTGCCTCGTAGAGAACCTGTGCATATGTGTACTGTATCTCCTGAGCTTTAACAAACTCCCTCCTCCAAGGGACTCAGAATGACTAGGAGTGTCAACATGCATACATGAAACTATGCCCAAGGTCGACGAACTCACAGTTTGTGGATCTAGCTTAAGCCACCACAGGGCACAATCATTTACGGTTACAAAACATGTCCAATCCATACTTTCTTAAATACACAATTTAAACAAGAATAAAGAAATATGGTATAACCATTAAGCAAACATACACATCCCTGGGTCATTCACAGTATATCCCATTTCATTACATAATTACAGCTTAATTTCACAGGGTATGAGAATACTTATCTATTACAAGTTGCATCCAACCAACTGACTGTGGGTGTGCACCTTTCCACCCAACCATAGGTTCAGAGGCATTCATTCTTAGCACATTGGCCACCCCCATGCCAATCCATGATATCACTAGGAAATTTACGCCATTTCTCAGAGGAACTCTCTCTGTCACAGCGACCTTGCAAGGTTTATCAGATGCTTCCTCAACATCAAGCTCGCGTTTGGGTCCTTCAAGCCATGTTCTTGGAACTTCTTTTGGGTTCTCACATCTTCGTTATGAGCTTGTGCTCTCATCCTGTGTCTCCCTCTTGTTGTCTCTGTATGTATCTTACCTTCCCTCCTATGGAAGGTTTCTGACATCTCTTGTTCCTTCTGTCAGAAGGAATCTCAAGTCTGCAGGTCTCTATGGTACTTCGAGCTGACATGTTGTAGCTAGACCATGCATCCATTCATGGGGGTGGTTGATGAATCAACCACTGTTCCTTTCTTTATTAACTGATTTCATTCCTCTAGAGATATCATGGCTCGTACTTCAAGGCTTCACCTCCCAATAGTTAGTTATGGACAGTTTAACAATAATACATTTACATTGTCCACATGCCTTAGCATGGTAATCCTATTTTATGATTAATTACAAGCTGGGGGAAACAGGGGTGTTACAATTCTTTCCCCCTTAAAGGAACACTATCCTCGGTGTTCTTTCTCAAAAACACCTGTCATGCCTTTCTCATTTAGTTGTTTCAAAAATCTTGATCCTTCTTCCTCGGTCAGATTGTTTTTTAGACCTTTAATCTTGGTCACCTACTTTCAATAATTCTTGGACAACAAACACTTTAATCATAGTCTTATGCGAAAACATTGCATAAAATTTCTAGGAAAATTTCATAATCTTAGCACAATAATTATCTGCACAGTTTGTGGATTTGTATCCCCGTGGTTGTTTTGTTATCCAGGCTCATTGTTTTTCCTTGACATACCCATTAGGTGCATGGTCCCCATCAATATTTTACAAGAAATATCAAGGTTTCATCTTCCTTGCGGTCACTCACCCTCCAGGTCCAGGCTCAGGCATCCCCTTCTCTGCTATACAGTCCCTCAAGTGATCCATCTTTCCTTGCCAAGGTTTTCTCGCACATGAAGAAATACCCATCATGTGCATGATCCCAATAGTTTACAAGAACTATCATGGTCTCCTCTTCCTTGCGGTCACTCACCCTCCAGGCCCAGGCTCAGGCATCCCCTTCTCTGCTATACAGTCCCTCGGGTGATCCATCTTTCCTTACCAAGGTTTTCTTGCACAAAAAGAATTCTAGAGACTCTATCGAGTCTTACAGTCGAGGTGTCCCTCGGACTTGACCTGGAAAGGCATCCCTTCATCTTGTGTTACCTCAACACAACATATTTTAGGTGATCATGGCTTACCACGGGGTTTTCATGGCTCAGCAGTAGCCATTTTTCATGCTTTTATAGCTTGACAGCCTTTCGGCTCAGCTAAAGTTAGGGATGAAGGTTACTCTCCTTCTCCTGGCACCGTAATAGATAGGGATGAAGGTTACTCTCCTTCTCCCAACACTGTAATAGATAGGGATGAAGGTTACTCTCCTTCTCTCGGCACCGTAATAGATAGGGGTGAATGTTACTCTCCTTCACCTGGTACCGTAATAGATAGGGATGAAGGTTACTCTCCTTCTCCCGGTATCGTAATAGATAGGGATGAAGGTTACTCTCCTTCTCTCGATACTATAATAGATGGGGACGAAGGTTACTCTCCTTCTCCTGGCAATTCATTATTTACACAGCCAAACAAATTGTTAGTCTCTATTTCATGCGATCGAATTATACTCTTTCCCACAGTTCTCCCTCGAACCCGAGAGCTCATTTTCTCATCTCTTCTCTCTTCGCAGATATTTCCCTTTTTGCCTGTATCACAGGTACACAAAAATTCATGCGGCATCATAAATTTTAAATTCAAAAAAAAATTCTTGTAAATATGTCACCCGCAAATTTCCAAATTCCACATTTTGTTCTCATATTTGTTTCGCACAGGAACCAGATTCATAATTATGGAACTTTCCTTCCCATAGCGGTTTGGCTCAGCAGGCAATTGGCCTTCCTTATGGCTTACAACACTGCCATATTCAATTCCTGCACTTTGAACATTCCTTGCAGTTTGGCTCAGTAGGCAGTTGGTCTTCCTTATGGGCTTACAATACTGCCATATCCAAGACCCATTTCCTCCTGCAATTTCAACATTCCTCAGCCAAACAAATTGTTAGTTTTCATGCACATTACCTCTTCAAAGTCAAGCATACTAATAGTCCAAGTCATTTTCATCTATTCAAGGATACCAAGAAAAAGGATACATCATCCCTTACCTATGCATCATTTCAGCCTACCAAATTTTTCAAAATGTAATTCAGATATCAATTGATTTTAATGAATGCGTCAACATTCATGGCCACATTCATACCCAATGCACCCTTGCATTGATTTTAAGTTTCCCATACTTTTCGACAAGTACTTTTCCATGGTGTGTTGGATTTTAGCCAAGCTTTCCACCATATGGCTTATTTATTCTCATTCATTGTTGCAGCAGGACTATGCTTGTGGCTATAGGATGATCATGATCCCAATTCAGTACATATGAAACTACAAGTTTCACATGAATTCCTTTAAGCATTCCTCCTTCATTAATAACCAGGGTGCCAACACTCATGGCCACCCAAATTTGGTTTTCTCTAACACCTATACAATGTAAGTAGAAATGTTGGAAGGTCCTCCTTCCTCAATGGGAAATCCATTGTCTGTCCTTTATGCAAACATGCATTTCCTAGAAGCAATTCCATGCAACGTGCTATCTATGAGCACTTTTGTTTCCAATCGTTCCTTGATTATTCCATGTATTCATGACATATCAGTTCATGAATTATGTCGAGGATTACAATCAGTCTTTACTACCAGAGGTTCACACCTCCATCATTCAGGTTCTCCTTCCTGAATCATACCCTACTTGGGTATCCAAGGCATACAACTTCCTTTCAACATTCCATACATAACATTAAGACCGTAAAACGTTTCAGAGTGGATTTTTACCCAATCCTTTCATACCTTGTGCCACATGGGCATGAACATTTTTTTATACTGGTTTTGGCTTTCAGCACCCCCTTTGATATTATCCCATCAGTGGTGCTCCATGGGGACTTTTAAAGTCCCTTCAACAATCTTTCAACAAGAACCTTCTCATAGTCATCCTTTGATTGAGGTTGTTCATTATTGACAATTGTCTTTCTCAACAGTTCCAATCTATTTCTTTTACACATGGCATACATCATGAACACATTAGGCATCATGTAAATTAAAAATGCAAGTACCATAGCATTTAAATTAATAAAAAAAATCCATACATGTCCTAGCATATATGTATGCACTTCATCACATTATCCTTAATGTTTTCATGAGTGCAATACAAACAATTCTCAATTTTTTATGCAGTAATACAATCCTCATCACTATGGTGTCAAAACATTTACTTTCATCAGTGTACTAGCTTTCTCATCCCAGAGAAAAAAACATAATACACAACAAGAAAAGAATTGAGGGCTCTCTCCTTTTTCAAATTCTTTCTACATCGCCTGGGACTTTTCAGTCCAGCTGAGTTATTTCTAAGGCCTCATTGTCTTTTCTCTACTTTTTCAATTTACTCCTTGTTGGGATCTTCCTGCTCTTTTCCTTGAGCCGCCTTGGTTAGGCCTCACCCTAACCCTTTTTGGAATACAACAGCATGCAATTTTATTTTATTTTTTGTTCATAATGGATCATGAACCTGTGCATCCTGCACATTACCATTCGGTTATCAGAATGGTCAATATTCATTTATTAGTCTTCTATTCATTACATGATGTTTTTCAAAATGTAATCCAGAATTCTAGAGTATATATATATATATATATAAGATTGTGGCTCACTGCTTAATTCTCAGCAGTCATTAAGATTGTGACTTTGTTTTCCTGACAGAGTCTTCACACAGTTCCTCCATAGGGATCTCCTTCAGCATGCAACTTCCTTATTGCATATCCATCACTATTTGTGATGGCCTCAGCCTTGAGTTAGCTTCAGCAGTTTACC
>SNQJ01S0041150.1:0-16643 GCA_010110895.2 Picea sitchensis
TGATTGTGTTACAGTTGATCTTGATGAGACAGGTGCACAGGACAGAGTTCAGAGACAGAGAGCAAGCCGGGTTTCCTATCCTGAGCTTGTTGACTGGTCAGTAACCTTTTGGGGACCAAAAGGTCTTATTGTGGGGAGGCGTGATCTGAAATCGGATCCAGAAGCCTAACAGGGCTTGAAAAATGCTCAAAAATGAAAGTGCTTGGAATGCGATGAAACCTGTGCCATTGCATCTGTCTCGTCTTCCTGATTCCGGTGGTATATTTACTTTGTCAAACGGACTCCGTATGGAGAAGATATCGCATTCTGTCCGAAAAGTCAAACAGGCAAAACAATTGTTGACTGTGTAGTCCGTACGGATGCTAACGTGGCATGTCTGTACGCTGACGTGGCAGGTCCGTACAGCTGACGTGGCAGGTCCATACATGCAACACGTGTCATCTCCAGGGAGTGACACGTGGTAGGAAGATTTGGACATTTGGGCGTACAGTTGGACCTATCCCGAGGTGACACGTGTCACCATTGGAAGGGTGACACGTGGCAAGGGTGACATCAGCAGGTGACATGGCAGAATGACGGGACAGTATGGCGATGACGTGGCAGTACGACATGTGATGACATGGCAGAGTCTGGTTGGCAGTTGGAAGCGAATCATTTGCTGACACGTGGCGTTTAATTGGCAAGTGATTGGGTGCCACGTGGCCCAATCACGGGCTACCACGTGGCACCCAGGTATTGGCTGAATTGGTTGTGTTCAAAAATTCGCATAGTCCACCGGATTCGAACCGTGGACCTCCCACCGGCTAAGAGCTTTAACAAAGTCCACATAACCACTATGCCCGCGTTTGGTTCTTGTTTGTTATATGGTTTTAATTATATTTAAGTTTGATTATTGTAATATTCGGCGGGGGGGTCGGGCCGAGGCTTAGCCCTGACCCCCGGTTCTATTGTGCGTTGATATGACCATACCACCGTTGGTTCGCACGTGGTGTAAGTTTAAAACCCGCAGTCCTATTGTATGTGCCCATACCTACCAATGGCGCGTGGGGTTTTAACACAGCCCTTGGTCCTTTGCGTTGTGCCATATGACCAACCGAGAGCGCGGAATAAAACGGTTAAGTTTTAAGCCCTTTTTGCCAACGCATGCGGTCATATCACCCTCATACGCCCAGGTGATAGGCGGGTAGGGGCTGGAGGCGCCCTAACCGTTCTACAGTTTTGCACTGTCGGCGCGATTGCGCCCGGTGCCAGGTTTTTACGCTACATATTGCGTGTGAGCCAGGTTCAATGGAAGATAGTGCGTTTTGTAGCACCAGTGAGAGAAAGCTTGAAGGGGAAAACTTCCAGGAGGCATAACTTCTTCGTTTTTCGATCGATTGAGGTTCCGAAAGAGCCCAGATAGGGGTTTTTGGCCGCTCCGAAGCCATTAGAGCAGTCAGAGCAGAGTTATACTAGAGGGAAACCAAGATAAATCCATTTTGATGCAGAGAAGCTTTTGAGGAGGAGACGCTGTCGAACCATTTCTGGGAGCTCCAGACGTCCGTTTTGCGTGCCCTTTTCTTTGCATGGTTTTAGAGATCTGGAAGAACATGACCAGATCAGTCTTGTAGCCATTTGGCATTGCAGCGATGTACTTTTGAGCTTTTGAACAGAAATAAAGAAGCCTCACCCACAGAGAAAAGGCCCAGAGACGTAGGCAAAGTTGTGCCGAACTTCGTTATCAATCTGCGTGTTATGGTTTGTTGTCTATTATTTCATTTCAGATCTGTAAATGTGTATATGGATGTTATAATTCCTCTTCTTTACTCATTCTTCACTAAGTTTTCTCAAATGGTTAATTAACGCATGCAAAATTAAAACTCAACCATAAGTCATTAAAAGATCCGGTGGATCACCAGACATGGGCAGCCACGTGGCACTTCAATACTGGTTGGTATGTAAAAAGTATTTGG
The DNA here is from genome assembly GCA_010110895.2 of Picea sitchensis. Lineage (NCBI taxonomy): Eukaryota > Viridiplantae > Streptophyta > Pinopsida > Pinales > Pinaceae > Picea > Picea sitchensis. The sequence continues at coordinate 1,953 of SNQJ01S0041150.1, forward strand.
GGGTCCATGGGATTCGAACCTTTGACCGATGGCTAGCTCCAAGTCTTTGGAAAAGTTCAATTACCAACTTGCCAAAAGTCAAATTTATGAAAAAAACCCACTTTCCTATAGTTTTGGGGTCAAATATCCAAAGGAGGGCGCAAGGGGGCTAGGGCTAAGCTCCAACACGTGGTTTCATTAGAGGAGCGCATCCAAGGGCTAATTCTGGGTGCACCCAAGGGCAGATTAACCCAGATCCCATGGAAGGCACCCGAAAACCAGGAGCTAACAGTTAAGGGGGCTGACGCATAGCACTTGGAGCGCTGGCACTTGGCCATGTGGCCCCATGTGACCTGGTAAAGGGGGCGCACGCCCTGTCTTGGGGGCTTACTATGTATTTTTTAGAAAAAATGGGTTTTTAACTATATAGAGGTGATTTTTGCCTGATATTATGCCTAGAAAATGGATTTTTTGAGGATTTTAGGCCATTTGAAGGGGGATTTGATCCCAGAAAGAGGCTCGATCTTGAGGGAAGTCAGGATTCCTCATATGAGCCTTGAAAACTATAAGAACCAGGATTTTTGAAGCTTGTAGGAGACTTTTTGATGCAAGGTTTTGAAGGGGTAGTTTGTAAATTTTGGCCGTTTCTCATGTTTTGAGAGGCGTTTTTCTCATGTTGTTGAGAGGATTTTGATGGTGCATGCATGAATTTGAGCAAGGAGGTCTTGTACAGAAGACATGAAGCATGTAATGTAACAACAAAGAGCATTTTAAGAGAACTTTGAGCATTTTAAAGAGCAATAAAGAAGTCCTCCACTTGGAAGTGGGCCCGGAGACATAGCCAACGATTGGTGAACTCCGTTATCAACCTCTTGTCTCTATTTCTCTTTCTGTTTTGCTGTTCTATTCTCTTCATTTGCATCATGTATATTAATGGCTGATCTCTTTATACATTAATAAGCATCAAGTAAAATTCACATTTGATATTCCGCAAACAAGATAACGAGTTTATGTATTTCACATTTTTAACGATCCGATGCAAAAAGTACATTAAACTAACTTGCGATTTATCAGTAATACCTTCATTTTTGGATCAGTGATCTTCACTCATATAGGCAATGACATCCTATAATTAGGAATGCATGCATAATAGTGATGGTCTAAGATTAGAAAGTCTAAAATATAACTAATCAGTTAAATCCCATTGAACTAGTGTGTCAAAAATAAAAATTTCTCCAACACCCCCCTTGAACATCACTATGGAGTAAAAAATGAGTCCTGACTACTAGGCCATTTTAGGTACTCATGTACAATGAAACTAATGAAAATTGAATAAAAACGAGGAAAGAGGGAAAACCACGCGGGAACAAAACCCCCCTCAAAAGACAATGCATCAAAAGAAGAAAATGGCAGTTGCTAGGAAATTGTGTTCTTCACTGCAAGACGATCCCGCAAAGTATGAAACTTGTGCTCACTAAAAGTCTTCGTGAGGATGTAGAAATATTTAAGGATTTGATGAAGTCCTTTGGTAACCTATCAGGCCTTGTACCTCTTGATCCTGTGGACCCATCTGCACCTGAAAATATTCCTTTCTAGTGGAAGTGGAAACAAATGCCAAGTCTGATTCTTTAGGAGTGAGTCATACTCCTTTTTCATGGATGCTTTCCATAATGGATTGCCCACAACCTTATTGTAGTCCTGCAGATTAGTATATTGAACCATATAGGAATGCATGGGCATCGCAAGTTCTGAAGCTAAAAATACATGAGAAGGATCCTCATGATGATATTTAGTCCTCCTCGAATCTAATGGATTCACTGCAAGGTTTTCGGCTGCCTGAAGTGTGGTTTGTACCTTCTTGGGCATCTGCTGAAGCTTTGGCATTGTCTTCTTATCTGGCTGTATTACTTGCTTATTTCCATGTACAAAATCTGAGTGTATGGAATCATCTCTGATGTCTGAAACTGATGGAAGCACAAGAGTATATGCATGTTGCATTGGAGGTGCATGCAAAGTACTCTCCTTATGTGTAAGTAGAAAAGAGGAGTCATCATCGAAAAACTTAGTGAATTTATACAACCTTGACTTGTGATCCACCTCACCAATTGAAATGATGGAATTGTCATGCATGTCAATTACTGAAACTGAATCTGATGTAAATTCAACCTTTTTACCTTTCTGAGTGATCTGATAAACTGAGAGAAGATTCATAGAAATCTTTGGAACATGTAAAACATTCTCAAAACTGCCATTATGGAGTTCCACTCTCCCCTCTCTTGCAACTGCTATTGGAGTATCACCCCCCATGAGAATATGGGGTCTTGAGCATGGACTCAAGGAAGAGAAAAAATCCTCTTTAGCCGCCATATGATGGGATGCACTAGAATCTATAATCCATGAATCAGATGAGGAATTAATTGCAACAAGAGCATGATGATTACCTTTCTCAGAAGAAGAATATTCTTCCTTTTTCTTCTTGACTCCCTCTTGAATGAAGTTTCCATGGTTGTTTTGATAAAGTACCTGTGCCATAAGATCGATTTGTTTCTTCATGCATGTGGATTCTTCATGATTCGGTTTATTGCAGTAAGTGCACTGCTTTCCCTTCTTCTTCTTCTTGGAATATGAAGAATCGTTAAAGGGTTTGGAATATGCCTCCTTCTCGTTCTGTTTGGATGATCCTTTTCCATCATGCATGGTGAGTGCATGTGATTTGGGATCCTTGATGAGGCCCATCTGTATGAGTTTCATTTTCTCTTGTGTAAGAGACTCAATGAACTAAACCAACGTAGGCATTTTCCAATTTGTTCCAAAACTACATCTGCCAGAATGAAAATTGGAGACATATACAATGCATTTTGATCCTAACTTGGCCAATATTGTTAGAATAAGTTGTTTCTCTTGTGTAGACTTGTCAATACCACATTCACCCAAGCTCAATATCAAAGATTTAAATTTAGTAAAAAAATCTTGTATATTATTCTACCTCAATATCAAAGGTATTCAACTCTACCTCAAGCATATGACCTCGCATCTCATCCTGCTTTCCAAAGAGTCCTTCCAAGGTGGTTCAGATCTCGTTTGGAGTCTTGGACGCAACAACATGAAACCATAAATCAGTGGATATTAACTCAAGAAGTAGTCATGTGGCCTCATCCTTACGGTTCGCCCATCTGGTCTTCTCAAGTGCTGATGTAGGTTCTGTTTCTGTCGCCGTCGTCAAATTATACAATCCTTTTCTTTTGAGTTGGAATGTGGCCTTAGAATTCCATTCAAAATAGTTGTATGGCGTGAGTATTATCACCAAACGTGATTAAATAAGTTGCTTCGCCTCCATCCTACTATTGATTCTAAAAAGATCCTGAAAACCCAGATCGTGGATTCCGATATATGACTGACAGTGCTATGACAATTATAGATATGATAAGAAAACTATATATCCTAAAATATGATGCGGGTTTTGGATATTTTTGGTGAGAATGAGAATCCTTATGTTATACGTCTCTCGTAAAAATTTCAGCCCGACCCAGATCGTGGATTTCGAGATATCGCATTTTACTACAAGAGACCAGTTTTTGGAGGGCTGCTGAATCATTGCACCCTAGAGAAGGGTAAAGAGCGACGATGCTAAATTGTCGCACCCTTAGTGAAGGAAACTATGTGACGATTGTGAAAAAATGAATTGTCGCACCCCAGATGAATAACACAGTGCGATGACGTCACACCTTGGCTGTGTACAGGCTGCGATGATGCCTGGAAAAACAAAATTTCTTAAGTCTGAGAGAGACCGTCGCACCCTTCGACAGGGATAGGCTGTGACGATTCCAATCGTAGCACCTTTCGATAGGGATAGGCTGCGATGATGGCAGAAACTAGGTTTTCTCAAAGACTCTTTCGCTCTTCTCTCGCTTGTCTGAGTTGCTCCAAGCAGCTCGGCTCTGATACCATGTTAGTGTTTCATGGAAACCTACACATGAGACCTAGCTAAAGCATACACAAACAAAGATTATCAAGAAAAGGAAGAGAGATACACAATGAAAAATGTGAATCAATGTAGATTATGATCTTATCAATGAGTGAGTGATCTTCACTCATATAGGCAATGACATCCTATAATTAGGAATGCATGCATAATAGTGATGGTCTAAGATTAGAAAGTCTAAAATAGAACTAGTCAGTTAACTCCCACTAAACTAGTGCTACTCCCACTGAACTAGTGTGTCGAAAATAGAAATTTCTCCAACAACTGCTACCCTCCTTTTCATAGTGGGTAAAGCCAATGGAAATTCACCTTGCATAGTGGGATCCTAAGGAAAATTTTGTTGTAACCCAGTACAAATCCCTATCCTATTCAACAGACAAGGTGATGTAGGTTGGCATTGACACAATGTTTGAAAGTTACTACCAAGCCATGTTGAATGTCATCACATAGACCACCAACATTCCTAAGGAAATTTTATTGATATGAATGGGTGGCAGTACTAGTTCAAGGTAAGCTATAAATACTACCATATGAGATGAAGGCTAGTAGATAGAACTGTTAACCTAGAGGCAGAGGCAGAGATGCTAGAGTTTATATTGATGCCTCAATGTGTTGAGTAGGCCATCAAGTAATGTTCCCAAGAAAAAAAGGAACAAGAAAAGAAATAAGGAAATAGAACCCTATTGTTAGTAGGAACATCATAGGGACGTTCCACAAGGTCTTCACAAAAGAGACAACAATTAGGAAAGGAGGGGGATACAACAATGGAGTCCACTAAGTTAGACATCTCAAAGGAATAGAGACTAAAGGGACGTATTTTCACTGATGACAAGGAATATGACTTGGTAATAGCACATCCTCTACCACCTCCTCCTCCTATCGTAGTTGCATTGAGTAGTCAGGTGACGCATAAAATTTCAATGTCTTTGCAAGCCAAGGGTACCCACATTTCTGCTAGAGAGTGGGAAAAACTCCTGAAGTAGAGTGGAATGATCAAGTCATGATTTATACATCTACATTAATTGATCCAGTAGCAAGTAGTGAAAATGATGCATTTTTTCCAGTGTAGATGGTAACTTCCCATCATCTAGCACTACAACCATAGGTGTTAATAACTATTTCATATCCGACCACTACACTACCATTGGTGATCCCCATCCCTAAGCCCTTATAAGAGTTGGAATTTTATGATTTTGGTTGGGGTCTACAAGGGACTAAAGAAGAAGAAGAGGTATTGCTCCCAATGGATACATAGTTCATTGACTTATCATAGGAGGAGAAAGATACAAGAAATGATGCAATTTTTATTTGTTGTAGACTATCACAAGTCCCTTAACGATATGTAGATTCTACTGAGATAAATCACACCTGCATATTTTTTCTGCAAGAGTCATATTTTGTTCTATCACTTTCCCCATTTGCATAAGAATGCAACAATGAAGTGTAGGATGCATAATTAAGTTTACAATACCAACTCTACATCTCTAAGAGAACATTCTCTCCCTCTTTCCAAAGCCATGTTAACACTTTCCTTCACAGTTCCTTTGAATTTTTCCATCTATCCAAATATACATGATAAAATGTAGATTTTCCTGAGCCAACCATTCCTATCATTGCAACATTTTGAAAGACAAAGGATTTAAAAAAATGGAAAAAAATAGGGCAACAAAGCCAAGCCCAAAAGAGACAAGAACTTCTCAAGGATCCATTGAATGCAACACTACCTGAAAGGAAGCTTAGTAAACATGGCCAGTCTTCCTATCGATGCACCTTACACCTTGAAATTGATACATTTTCTGTTATCCCACCAACGTTGGGTTTGTTCTTGTGAATTCATCTGGCCTTGTCCCTACCTCACAAAAACACTGGTAAAATCAAGAAGTCATATTAATCATGGACATACATTTTGGGCTCAACATGGAGTTTGGAGGACTACACATTTTGCATACCTCAAAGAGAGGACATGAATTTCCCATACATGCTTATCTTGAAAATTGTAGAGTTAGCATTTTAGAATTAGAATATTTGTATTCATGATGTTTTTATTAAGATTGTAATATGGACTTAGTGATTTATCTTTTGATAAGTTTTCCTTCCAATCTACCTCCAATGATTTTTAATGTTGATCTAGAAAGTGCCAATTCATGTCTAACTGTTGTTTCTCCATTTAATCATATTCTTCCTATTTAAGAGCCTTCACCTCTCCAACACTCACAACATTGGTCAATCTAAGTTCATAGTTCACAATATTGAATTAATTTGACCTCTCATCCTTTTGTGGTAAGAAGAAAAAATTTGGTTCTCCACACCTTGCTCAATTTTATGTCATACCATCAATCACTTCAACATCTTCAGATGTTGGTTAATTATCCTTCTTGGAGTGCTTTCTATCTTTCCTCCTCAAAGTCAGCTGCCTTTTTTATATTTCCAATGTAACATAGCTTCCCATTTGAGAAACATATCATAATCTTTTTTTTCGTTCATTTCATTATTCCAATCTCTCCTCTTTCTAGAAGAAATTAATTCTTAGTTAGCATACTAAAAAATATCCTTCCTTTGTGTCTCCTTGTGCAAAAGGTGAGCGAACATAAAGTCTGGGATTAGATCGAAGCATTAGCCTTCCACTTAAACAAGAGAATCAAATTGCTTATGTTTGTTGTAAGTTGTAACATACATAAAAGTCCATAACAACTTCGTCTCCTTTGAAAGATGCATCTATGACATCGATTGACTATATCATTATGTTAAACTTGTTCATGTGATTAGTAATATTGTCTTCCTCAATTATCTGATTTTTTTTTTTAAATTCCAATATAATGGCGGATTTATGAGACTCGTAGCCCCAAAATGTTGTTCCAACGTATTCATGACCTGCATAGAGGTGGTAGAGAAATGAATAACCAAATTTTCAATATTACACGTTTCAACATATGCATGCCAGAGCGTTTTAATATTTCACTTCAAAACTTCTTTCCTTTCTACTCATATATTGTCCTTGTATCTTAGTCATTAATGACCACATTCCACAAGTTCTTAATCAACATAATTATAATAATGAACTTCCATTATTGATTTTTCATTCATATTTATGTGTGGATTCAATGTCTATAGAAAAAGGCAATAACACAATAGAAAACAATGCACAACATGAGACAAAGAGATCAAAATAAAAGGATGCATTTAAAAACAAATTGTTCATGGGGTGTCCATGGAGGTAGTGATCCTAGTACTAACAAAATGATTGATTGGTTGTGGGATGAATATGTGTGCTTGATCATCCTCCCCCTCCACCTAGCGTATGTGTTGTGTGTGTGTGTGCGTGTTAATAATAAATAATACTCATTGCTAAGTGTGGCTTACCCGGTCAATGAATACAGGTAACCAATAAATCCCTCACTAGGGTTCAAATGCTTCCAATGACATACTAGTGCTTGTGTTCACACTTAAGAATACACACAAGTACACATAATAATGGTTGGGATCATGTGCAAGTCTTGGGTGACTTTGTTGGAATAGATACCCCACTAGTCGTTGCTTAGATGAAGATCGAGAAAATTGAATTGCACTAATAGATACCTCATAATTCTAAATATTGGTACGTTAGCCTCAATTGTGATAAGAGGAAGCTTATTCCAAAATGAATAGAAGATTCTCTCAGGCCCCATATAACTTCTCCCTCCTTTCCATACTTCCCCAATGCAACACCGAAGGAACATTTTTAAAAGACTCTAAAGTGAAGAACACTTGTGTATAGAGCTCTAAACCTAATCTACAACAATACTATGACCGTTACGTTATTATCATTATCATTAGAAATTACAAATTCTGAGTTTCAATTCATTATCTGAACATTCCACCTGCCGTTACTTTGTATAACGTCTTGAGAAACTTTAGTTCTATTATTGAAATACTGAAAGACAAATGTCTAGATGAATGTGATGTACTCCTTGGATATTACCATTCTCGTTTTCCCCAAGATCCAAAAAGGTAAATCACTTTGCTTGTCCTAATATGAAAGTTTTTAAAAAATAGAATACCCATATACGTGATAGTGNGCATGCCCAATAATATTTATATGTCCTAGGCTTGGCTACAAGCAAATCAATTCCAAGAGAGCTACACAAAATATACTATTTTACCAACATCTCTTGAAGGGAACAATGTACTAGTGGTTTGAACTTTGAGATGGAAGATAAAACATGGGGAAACATTAACAAAATAGATGCAAACAAATTTGTTGGTTCAGATTGGTTACAAATTGGAATGCCAAAATAATTTTTTACCCATTCCCCATGATGATGCTCTATAAATTCCCTCCATACATTAAGAAACCAATGACTATCAATCTTTATATATAACACTTATGCCTTCTTTATATCATGCAACTTTAAATTGGTTACAAATTTCAACCAAGCCATAGAAATTTAATGTTGGAGGAATGTGCTAAGGCACATGAATGGAAATATGGATGATATTGGCAACTTCCAAAACTAGAATATTTTTTTCATGTCATACTTTGGTGTCCATGTGCATTTTTTTTAAAACTTTGTGAGTATGATTAGAAGTGGATGAAGTCCAAGGAGGCCCTAGTATTAAAAAATGCATCGTTGCACATATATCATCCACCAAGATTAAAGAAAGAATGCACTAATGTAGACTAACAAGTTATGCCAACGTGACTAAACCTTGTCTATAGTGTTAACCTACATTTTTAAAATTTCCCTTTAACTTGACTTGGATAAATTGCATTGAACTATCATATATAATATAAGTTCATCTCTGTTCTACACCTAAAATTACTCCTAAATTTTTTGTCGATGCCAGTTACCAACAGATCAATAGTTCTATTACATATGTCATGACTAATGGCTTCATTTTTCTTTGCCAATGATTTGCAAATGACGCTCTTGGTAAAGAATTAGCAATAAATAGTAGAAACAACCAGAAAAAGAAGTGAAAATCAAAATACTTCCTTGAAGTGATTCAAAGAATATACTCAAATCTCACACATAATTAGAATCGCTTTGGACAATATAAGCATTAAAACCATGTTGTTTTCAAATTCATGTGTTTTTCATTATGAGGACTCCTGCTATGCATTCCAATTTGAAGGCATTCAATCACTAGCCCAAATTCTTAGTAAAGTTAGGTAATGTTTGTTTTATTCTGACAAACCAATGGCATGAGAGGAATTATTATTTATGTGATCTAAATGATAAAAAAATATAGCTCTCAAAGTGACACGTCATCATAAAGAGCTATGGGTATATGAAAACATGCTCTATGGATGGAAATATTTCTTGGCATATCATTTTTATGGACGATCCATAAAAAATATTTGTTGCCTAGTGCAACTGGAGTGACTGTTAGATGTCATATTTGATTGCATTGTCATAGGGTAGTAATAGTGAAGGTTGGGCCAAATTCATTTGGGTAAATATTATTAGAGACTCATAATAAAATTTATCAAAAGGTTATCTTTAAGATATTTTATGTGATAGATCTACTACTCGAGTATTCATATATGTTTATAAGACATTATTTCCATATCTCATGTTTATGGGGCACGTTGTTATCAACATCTTTAATAATTTCAACCATAAACCTTTCCATTGTCATTTACCAACCCTATTCCAATCCAATTTCACAAATATCTACCAATAAAACCATGTCTTGGATGTTTGGTCCCGAATGTCATCAAACGACTCCCCACTGGTAGCTGCAAAGAGATGAAGCTATAGGCCATTGAAACATAGGCAAGGACATGTCTGGCACAAACGTGCAACATGAATTTGTCAACTTTGTATTTTAGGTTGTTAATTTTGAAGGAATTTGAAGTATACATTTCATTTTTCAAGAGGATGACTTAACAACATTAAAAACCATGTTCCCCAAGGTCATGTTAGACAACCGAATTTGGGTGTCCCATTGTGTAGTTGAAATTTCAACCCTCTATCAACTTTGGGTAGTAACTTTATTATATTTTATTGGATAAATTGTCAATCTTGATCACTCCACCAATATAGTTCTCTATATATATTAATAGTGTACAACATGGGTACAGTTCCCAAATATCCTCCCTTCTCTCTTATGGTATAAAGTGTGAGAATTCACATTGTTTGTACCGATCTCATATCTTAGGTGTTAAATTTAAAGAGTAAATATTTTTCCAAAATTGTCTAGAACTTGTACCCAACCTCATTTTTTGTTTACACTTTCCATTCATGTAGAGCAGGCCACATGCAAGAATGGAACCCTTGTGACTAAATATTCCAACGATCTCACCTGTCAACCAATGCCCGATGGATGAATAAAGACATTTAATGTAATGTAATGCTAATTATTTTCTTTATATACAAGACTTTTGTCGAACATTTATATATATATATTTTCAAATTATTTCCAGTCGTCGGAACATCAATGCCTATTTTCGTCGATAGTTCGACTAACCATGAATATTTTCTTCCTAGAGAAAACGTCAGACATACAACGTTTCTATCACTTTTTTGTCGAACATTTTCACACCTTTTCATCGCACGTTTGTCATTTTTTCATCGAACCTTTATCAATGTTTTATCGCCACTTTGTTATTGGTTCGTCGAATGTTTGTCAACTTAGCGTCGTAATTGCAATGAAACAATGCTTTTATTCCGAGACAGGCAACGTCGAAGACAAAAGCACCTCATCACTATTGCGTTGCAAGTTTGTCAGTGTTTTGTCGACGAGTTCCTACATGTCGTCGCCAATTTATCGCTTGTTTGTTGAACCATTTTCACTAAGGCATCGATCATGCGATGCAATCACAATGATCAAGTGACATTAATTTTCCAAAGTGATTGGGCGCATTCGTCGCTCTTACAACGACATGTGGCATCAGTGTTGTGATGATGTTTGGATCATCGTACTTGCGATGCAATGGATGTGACATAAAAATGATTGTTGCCTTCGTCGTACTTGGGACGATGTGGCGATGAACATGCGTCAATAAATTATCGAAAAATGACACAATGTACTAGTGAGTGTTGGGTTCACACAAGAATTCTAGGCAGAGGCAGTCGACACTACACGATATTTGGTAAATAGGTATCCTTCATCAGTGTTAGTCGACTGGATTCCTCATGAGGTATGGTTTGATAAGAATCCATGACTTTCACATCTTAGAGTTTTTGGTTATGATGAATTTATGCATGTTCCCAAGGAAAGGAGGAACAAGCTAGACAATAAAGCAGTCAAGTGTATTTTCATTGGGTACAAGGATGGAATGAGATGATATAAGTTGTGAGATTTGGTATTGAGGAAAGCAATTTATAGTCAAGATGTGGTCTTTACAGAAATTAGAGAAACTTATAGGATTAAAGAGGCTCAAATGAAGAAAGAACTAGAGAATATGGTATTTGATATAAGGAACAAAGAACATGATTTAGATGATTGCACTGAATCAGATGAAGAGGTGGAAAAACTGACTCTGTTTGTAAGGAGGTTTTAACGAGTAAGGAAACCAACTAAAAGGTATAGTCCACCCGATTTCCATTCTTCATTTGTGTTATCTGCCACAAATGATGAGCCCAAGTTAGCGAGGGAGGTAGTCGACTTGACATAGGGTAAACTCTGGAAGGAGGCCATGGTTGAAGAAATGGAATCCTTGCACAAAAATGAGACATGGGATTTGTTCGAGCTACATGATGGAAGGAAACCCGTTGGGAGAAAGTGGATGTTCAAGAAAAAGTTGAATGCAAAAGGACAAGTTGAGAAGTTAAAATTTTGACTAGTAGAGAAAGAGTATTTCCAAGTTGAGGGAGTCGAATTTGGTAATATTTTATCTCTTGTTGAAAAATTAACTTCCATTAGAATACTAATTTCTCTTCGTGAAACATGATCTTGAGATACAACAAATGGATGTGAAGACAAAATTCCTACACAAGGACCTAGAAAACGAAATCTACATGAAACTACCTGAAGAATTTGTAGTATAGGGAAAGAAAGAGTTGGTGTGAAAGTTGAAAATAACCTTTTATGGTATAAAGCAATCACCAAGGATGTGGTACCAATTTTGACACATGTATCCTTAGTTTTGGTTTGATGAGAAGCAAGAACGATCACTGTATATATTCTAAGGAAGAAGATGGTCATTTCATATATGTAGCTTTGTTTGTCGATGAAATGTTGTTAGTTAGAAACAACATGGAAGCTATAAAGGAGGCGAAGATGCAACTATCCTCCAAGTTAGACATGAAGGATCTCAGTGCTGCGAATTGGATTATGAGAATGGAGATCAAAATAGATCGCGTAGTTATAAAAATTTGGTTAAATAAGATAAAGTATATTGAAACAATCTTGAATCATTTCAACATGCAAAATTGCAAACCGATCAAGGTACTAATTTCTATGGGGGGGAAACTAACTGTTGAATAGTGTCAAAAGACACGGGAAAAAATAGAGGACATGGAACATGTTCCCTATGCTAATTTTGTTGGTAGTATGATGTATTTAATGGTATGCACTCAACCATACATTTCTAATGTAGTGGGAGTATTTATCAGGTACATGTAGACACCTTGGAAAGAGCACTAAATTATTTTCAAGAGAGTGTTTAGGTACTTGCGTGGTACAAAAGAGTATGCAATTTGTTACCAACGAAAACTTGAGACTAATAGAGAAGTGAATGTGCATGGATTTTTCGATGCTAATTGGGTTGGAGATATTGATTGAATAAGGTCAACCAATGGATATGTGTTCAAGAATTTCGGTGGAGCAATCTTTTGGATGACTAAGAGACATAAAGTTGTGGCCTTGTTGACAACAGAAGTTGAATACATTGCAACCATTCATGCAAGCAAATATGCTGTATGGCTACATAGACTGTGTTCAAGGATTAGGTTTGAGAATAGAGCTATGAAGATAAATTGTGAAAATCAAAGTGCAATTTTCTTGGAAAAGCACCCAACTTACCATTCCAAGATGAAGCATATTTATGTACAATACCATTTCGTGAGAGACATGGTGGAAAGAAAGAAGGTGTTGTTGGAGCAGATAAAGACTTTGGAAAACATAGTAGAATATTTGATCAAGTATTTGAGTGATGTGAAGTTCTCTTGGTGTAGAGATACAATGGGAATTGTTTCCCTAGGTCAGTGAAAAAAATTTCAAGTTCTCTTGTTTCTACAAAGAACACAATAAGTGGGAGAATGATGGGTTGTTATATTCTTTGTAGTGGAAACTTAGTCAAATCGATTGGATGATCGAGGTGAATCGACTAGGTGAATGTTTGATTATATGGATAAGTCAATTCAATTGATCCATGAAGAAATCGATGGCCACCCACCTTTTCCACTGGCTCAAAACGGGGGTTTCCACCTTGGTAGTTTTTCTACAGATTTTCGGGTCCTAAACTTCTGGGTCAGTTTTGAGGCCATAAACAACATGTTTTGGTCCTTCCATAGTCACACTATAGTCTTTAGCCACAATGGGATGAAAAAATGTGTAGTCCTCAGATATACCTTTCAAACGAGTTATCTTGTGCCCTAAATGAAGATCGTATGCAAAAGTTACATCCCTGGGAAGTTGGTGTACCAACTACCCCCATTGAGGCCCGCAAACCTTTTGGAATTTCATCTTCTGGGGTTAGGGTTTTGGATTTTATTTATGTTAAAAAGGCCTCTAGAGCCTCATTGTAACCATCATCATCTTCTTGTGAATGAGCATAGCCATCACATCTCTTCTCAGAGATTAGCGAGTCATTCACTCTATAATTTTACAGTTTTTGTACAGTCTCTCATTAATAAAAATTGTGCATTACTGTATCTCTGTGTTTATTATAATATCTCTGTATATTTCATTGTTATATCTTTGTATTCATTTTGTTTTGAAAATAATCTGGATCATCAATGGTCAAGTCAGAGGTTAGTTCGATAACTCGAGCCGACCAGAGGTCGACAAGAGGTTGAAACATGGTCGAATGTAACATAATCCTGAGATTTGTAGGATTGCAACCAATCATTTGCATGGATTTATAACTGTTTTTAGGCGCCATGAATTAGGGTTTTCATACAGTAAATCCTATAAATATGACATGTTCTAATACTGGAAAAGGGTTACTGTTAACTTAGTGATTTTGAACTCTCAAACAAGAGGTATGTAATGGTCATGTAGATGTAAGTTGAAATGGGTATAGGGTTGTTCATGTGAAAAGCAAGATAAAAGGATGACGATTGTGTCTTAGGTGTAGACCAAGGTTAGTCATGTAAATATTTATTCTATGAATGATTAAGACAACAAGAGAACGAGAGTCACTCAAGAAATGTTGGTTTCCCTGGTTAATGGTTTCCAGGGTAAATGTTAAGAACCAAAGACTGAATACAAAAGCACCACAACATATATACAAGAACAATATGCAAAATCTCTTTTATTACTATCAAACCCTTAGGGTAGGGCAACACCATACAATAGATCCTATTATGGAAGGGATCCTCTCTTGTTCACTTGCCTCTTCGAGGGGGCATCCTCCTATTGAGCTACCGCTCCAAATACAATAATTCTCTTCATATCCCATTACATTGCTTGAACCTCTTTATATAGTGCTGCCATCAACTAAGAACATTCTAGAGGAGGAATCTTCTAGAAGTATAACCTTCTAAGAAGTCCTCTTACATTTATTATATCTAACTACCCATTTATTATATCTAACTACCATAGTGGGCCTTATTTAATAATATAGTGGACCTAGTCCACCT
>SNQJ01S0041150.1:19776-55996 GCA_010110895.2 Picea sitchensis
GGGGGGGGGGGGGTGAATTAGTGTGTGGACTATTCTTACTTTTTATTCTCACAGGTTAGCAGTTAAAACATATTTGAACAGATTAAAAACAATCAAATCATAATTACAATGGACACAGAGACACTATATGTTTGTATTAGCTTTTGTATAATTGATATGAATATCGTAATATAAATATATGCGAAAGAGGATTTTCCCAGCATCAACTGATTTGTTTCAGCACCAACTGAAGTAAGGAGCACCAACTCCTTGGAGAGCACCAACTCTCAGGCAAGACCCAACTTGTTGATAGAACCCAGTCTATCCAACTAGAGTTTATTCAACTCTAGTAGTAGTGATCCATTATAGAATCAACTCTATCTCATGATTAGAGGTATATCATAAAACACTCATTACCGCATTTCATCTTCTCTCTGAAATTTGCACCTTCTTCGCTTTATATTTCCTCTAATATCTTCCCACAATATTCACTTCTACATCTCTCTCCTATATTCGCACGGACCTTAGGTCCAGATCTACCTCTTCACTTCACAAGCCACGATTCCTATGCAAGCAACGTTTCAAGTGAACCAATCATGGTTTTATTTATAGTGGCTTATGCTCAAAACTTGTTTAAATTGTTGAGCTGACTTGTGCAATAAGTTATAACTAACTTGTTCATTTACGATAACTTTTGGGACCATCAGTTCATCAATCCGAGTCTTCAAATTTCCACTTGGCATCCCCTTTTCCTTTTACAAATCGATCACATTCATGGATCAATTTCCTTCGTCTCTGCGATAACAGAGATCAATGCTTCCTTCAAACCAGTTCATATGATCAATGGCCTAGAACCACAAGCTTAACAATTTAAGCGACCCATACATTCTTCCCTTTAAAATCTCTTGACCATATGACCGACGACAGTGACCTCACATTAGGTGAGATAAGCACATGAGCGCTTATCAATTCAATGACCACGATTCATTCTCCCGATGAGATGGACGATTGTCGGGACTTCGGGTCTTCGTGACTTCAAACCTTTCAAATCTCACGAATACGATATCGCTGAACAGATCAGACGGTTCATATTATATCTTGGAACCAGATCAATGGTTATCTTTGATCCTTACATCTATCCTTTCATTCCTTAATCCAACGACCAGGACTTAATCAAGCGTTGTGATGGATGGCCACCATTTACTACGGGTCTTCGGACTATTATTCTTACGCTATCCTTCCACTCTATTTTGATCAATGGTCATGAGTGAAACCGAACATCAGATCGACGATTGATATCTCCTTCGGGTCTCCAGACTTCGGAGATTTCGAGTCTCAACCCCTTCTTTCCTCTGTAAGTCAATCTTCCAGAGCCGACAAACCGCTAACGCATGTCCCTCTCTTGATCAATAGTTGAGATTTTTTCATGTCTCCGGGCTTCGGAATTCTCAGGCCTCAAATTTCGCTGTAGTATGATCAACGGTTGAGAATACTCTTGAAGTGATCTTTTAGATCAGACGACTTATCTCCGCTTTGGGATTTCGACGTTCGGGACTTTGGAGGTTTCAAATAAACATTGCTCCATTTTCCTCCAGAGTGATCATCTGTTGTGTAAGTCATCAACGATTGAGACCGCTTTCTGTTAGTTAATGTTTCCACTTACACTATCCTTCCACTCTAGTAGATCAACGATCAAGAATGCTCCTAAAGTGATATTTCAGATCGAACGTCTCGTGTCCACTTCGGGACTACGACATTCGGGACTTCGGCACTTTGGGCAAGTGCTAGTGGTATATTTCCTGAAGCAAAACTTTCGGAGTGACGTAAGTTGCTTATATGTCATGAGCCGAGTAGCTGCCACGTGTCACTTTGATTCGTGATTTACACGTACCTTAATTGTTAATTCAGATTGACACTTGTCATTCTCTGACTGTTCCATGTGTCCTTGCTGACGTAGACTGTTGATATGGTCTGTCAACGTAGATCTATCGATGTGACACATGTTCTTCTCCTAGATCTAACGGTTGTCCTGACTTCTGAACTGTATCTCAGATCGACGGCTGAGAGTGACTTCATACCTTCGTCCTTCGGGACTTCGAGACTTCTGACATTCATTCGTGGTAAAACTCCCGAAGCAATTCTCTCAGAGTGATGTAACTTGCTTACGTCACTTGTTGACATGGCATGAGTCAATTTCCTCTTGACAGTTGTCATCATTTGATTATGCCATGTGTCTTTGCTGACGTGGTCTTCCATGCGTCCTTGCTGACGAGGTTTGCTGATGTGGATCTCCCACACGTCCTTGCTGACGTGGATCTCCCACACATCCTTGATGATGTGGTTTGCTGATCAACAAACTTGATCCAATGGTCCTTGCGTGTCCTCCAAATCCGACGGTCCTTATTCATTTTGGATTTTCGGGCTTCGTGTATTTCAGATCTCAAACTTTCCGGAGCGTAACCTCCTCGCTTATTTATACCCGAAGTGAATGTATTTTGTTGACGAGGGTCTTAGATCGACGACTCGATCTATCTACGGTGTTGCTCTTCTAGCTTATCCCATCCTTCAACTTACAATGATCCAACGACTGATGAAAGTTCGCATGAATGAGATGTCAGATCTTACCTCACTTATCCTATCCTTCCACTCAAAAGTGATCCAACGATCATGAGGAAACTCGAAGCAGATCCATGATCAAGGATGATTGTGGACCCAAAACTTGTGAGTGATTTAACTCGTCACCCAAACTCCGCAATGGGAATATGTGCACTGTTGGAGAGTCAACCACAATCGTTGATCTTCGAAGTTATAAGATCAGACAGTCCTGACTAATTGTGAGATTGGAACAAGCGTGATGTTTAATTATCCTTTTAATCTCCGCAATTCATCCCTGCCGTAGATTTGGTGATTGTGCATCCGACGGTCATGATTTAATCTGACTTAAACTCATTATTTGTTGGATCAATCGCAGTCATAGATCTTTGAATCTATGAGATCTGACGATCCAGACAGATTGTGGGATTGTAACTGGCGAGTAGTTTAATTCTTATTTCGCTCCCCACAATTCATCCCTGCCATTGATCTGGCTTGCAGATCGATGGTCACGATCCTCCAACGATCCTCAAGCCCACGGTGACTCATATGACCGTCGTCCTTTATATGAGACGATCACCATCGTCAATTTCCTTGATCAGACGACTACTGAGAATTCTCACCTTTTCCTGTGCAATGGTCGACTTCTCAATATTTCCATTGATCCTGACGATACTTCTACAATGCAGTTTTTCCTTCTAAGCTTTGATCTTCATTCTCTAATCCTCCTGATATTTTATCATAGGATTGTTGATCCTATCGTGATAAACAATAATCACAAATTTCTTCATACTGTTCACTTTTTCTGATATATTGTGCAATGCGCTTTTCTTTCTGAGCTTTGATATTCACATTGTTCACTCCTCCTATTCACTCCACCTCCTGAGCTTGTGCTTTCGATCTCTTCATACTGTTTGACATCTTCTGCTGACTGATATACTGTTGACATCTTCTGCTGACTGATATACTATTGACATCAATGACAATCTCATCTCTGGTAGTTCATCATTAACAACAGATCATCACATCAATTGTTGACATCAATGACAATATGTCAAACAATCTCCCCCTTTGTCATTGAGGGAAACACACTAACTTCATATACAAAACTCCCCCTGTGATGATGCTTTCCTCTTATGAAGTTTTGATTCTTTCCTGTTATGAAGTTTTCTCTCCCCCTTTGACATAAATGGCAAAGGGTTTTTTCACCTGTGGTAAAGTTCTGTATGTTATTGACCGAAATTTGAACTTGGGTAACTCTTCCTATAGTCATGTTCTGCCTGTCATAGTTGAATGACTCCCCCTGTCAATATGCTTTGTCTCTGCTTCTGACTACGCTTCCCCTTTGTTTTTGAAAAGGTAGTTCTTCCTGACAAGGTTTCTTCCCCCGTTAACTAACTTCTTATCTCAATTGTTTGGGATTTTTGTGTTTCAAATGAGTTGTCTTCTTGATACAAATTTTTGTAGTGATCGAGTCTTTTCAAGACTTAATATAATTACTTTTTTATTAACCAAAACTTCCCTTGAGTTTTTACTGACTGTTCTCCCCTTGTTAATTCTACAGGGTGTCATATACCTCATTTTCTACATCAGAATGTTGCTTCTGCAGATTCCGTTGTCCTACTGGAACAGTGCACAATTGTAGCTCATCTTATTCAAACAATTCTTGGATCTGCCTATTGATTCTCACCGGTCTCTAACCACATGTATCCGTCTTTATCCAAGATGCTTCTTTATTGTACATTGCTCTAAAGTTGTCTGAGACAACTTTATACTATGCTTGTCACATGACTACAATTCTTTTTGCAGCAATTAACTTCACTCTAGTTCACTTGTTCATTCTTTGCTATCCACATCTATGAGTGTCTTGGTTTCTTGAACTTTCTTCTCCGATCTTCTATTACTGCAACTTCATTTTTCTTCCATGTTCCATTTACTCCTTTTGTCGTACTGTGTGAAGGATTTCTCATTGACCATTTTCTTGAGTTCCAACAGTTATAGGCTTTGTGGCCATATCCACCAAAACTATAGCATCTCATAGTGTAACAATGTGCAGCAATATGTCCAACATCATTGCAGTTCCAACATCTTATACTGTTGTTGAACCTACCAACTTGTTTTCTTTCATGATGCCTACAATCCAAGGCTTTATGACCATATTCATTACTAGAAAAACAATAACCGTTAAAAACACTTTCATACCTTCTTTTATTGATCCAAGAAGGTGTCTCTCTTTTGAACTTGCTTTGAGGTATATGAATAGCTTCTGGATGCCTTCCTTGATTTGATCTTCTAAATTTTGTAGCGTTGCTTTTATTCTTTGAAAGTGAAGAACCTCAGTCACACCAGATTTCACTTTTTACAAATGAAGGAGCTGTTTCAGACCTGTTTTCATCCTTTACAAATGAAGGACCTATTTCAGACCTGTTTTTATCCTTTACAACTGAAGGAACTGTGCCATACCTATTTTCACCTTTTACAAATGAAGGACCTGCATTAGATTTCTCAGGAGTACTAATTTCTTCCTTGTTGTATCCAAGGCCAGATTATTCATTTGGTGATCTCTGATTATCCAAGATCTCATATAGGGTCATGGAGTTGTTCAAGAACTTGATTTGGGTGTCTCACTTCTCAACCTTCTTTCTAAGATTTACAACTTCTGCTTCCATCTCATGACATGATTCTTCCTTTTTGTCCAACTGGTTCCTTACTACCTCTTCTCTCCTTTTGGCTTATTCAAGTTGAATTTTAAGATTGACATAGCTTTCACTTAGTTCTGCAAGACTTTTGCTTGGTTCATCATCTTCCTTCTTTTCTTCTTTTGCTTGACTGATTTCATTTTTTAGTCTCTTGATTTCCTCTTCCTTTTCTTTTGTTAGATCAACAACTTTTGTTTTCAATCTTTTGATCTCTTCTTCTTTGATTTCTAACTGAATCTTTTGCTCATATATGATTTCTTTATTGTCTTTGAGATTTTCTTTTATTTCCAAGATATGATTCTGATTGCTAAGCTCATCATCTTTCTTCTCCTTTTCTTTTACTTGAATAATTTGTTTCTTCAGCTTCTTGATCTCCTCTTCTTTCTCTTCTAACTGATTGTCCTACTCATATATTAACTTTTCACTGTCCTTGAGCATTTCCTTTATTTCCAAGACATGCTTTTGACTCTTTTCAAGAAATTCTTTAGTGTTGTCATGAAGATAGTGTTATCACATGTAGTTGTCAAGGGAAACGGGTTTTCCAAGTTTGCGGCTTGCACAAGGCTGCAAAAGCGTCGAATTTGCCAAAGTGGCCGAAGGCCTGAAATAGATCTAGGCCATTGATCAACAAGAGCCACGTGTCATTAGATCTTTCACTCTGGGAGTTTTAAAATGAGAAACACTGCAAAGTCCCGGAGTCCCGAAGTGTGAAGTACGAAGTAAAGCTGAACCGTCTGATCCAGAAGGGCTCGTGACAATAGATCAACGGATTCGCAGTTTCATGAATCGGAGGTTTGATGGTAGCAATGCACAAGTTTCCCGCAGTGGGAGTTCGCGAAGCACTTGGAGAGTGGGACCAGGGTCACAGCCCAAGGTCCTATGTAAGGCGGGTCTGGAAGGAAAGGTTGGCGCCCATCACATGGAGATGACTGATTCAGATTTCTGAAGAAGCAATCAATGCTGTCAATAGCAAAAAATATATGACCGTCGGTCTGAGCAGGGTGATTTCGCCGACTCGGGCATCAAGAAATCTGGAGTAGGGGAGGTGAAGACTCCCTAAGCGTGAAATATCGAGATACCATTTGGGATAAGGTGTCGAGTCACAGCCTGAGGTCACATTGGAGCAAGGCCAAAGTCATAAGGCGCTCATCCTCTGCTCCGCCTCCAAGGTTCTTAAAGCACCAAATTTGGCACCATCTCCATGCAAGGTCTTATGTATCCCATAATTGGTGAATGGGTAAACTTCAACGGCTGCAACTCAAATAGGAGAATCATCCCAGCCACATATCTCGATCAGACCAATGGCCCCGTGTTCGTATGTTCATTTAGCATCACATTTAATCGCAACAAGTAGTCGTCCCTTGGTTACCTGGATCGGTCTTGATCCCAAGGAGATATCAGTTAATGGACACATAGCTGGTGGTTGAAACTTCAACTCACTCCATAAATGGAAAGCAGGATGAGAGTGGCCATGAGGGCGCACTTACGATCTGAAGCTTCCTTATGGGCAATTTTTCCTGTAAAGCACATAAGTATGCCTGGCTCACGTATGACATAATGAGGTTTGCACAACCTGAAAGAGCGGGCACTGACTGAAGGCTTTGAAGGCAGTGATCTAATCACATTCCTGGTAGTTGCAACAATTTTGAGTATATATACTCAGTTTTGATATTTTGTAAAGGTCGATGGTTGAGCTATGCTCCCGTATTGTAAACTTTTGATGAAGAACACCGGTTCTTTGGTTATGTATTTGTTTTTGCGATATCTTGTTTAATGAAATTAATCTTCTTCTCCATCTCATTTTCCTCTAATACTGAGAGAGTTCATGTTTGATTGATTCACATGGATTTTTGTAACTGTATTATGATAAATGTTTGATTATAGTACTGTTATGATTTCTTTCAACTTCCTTGAAATTTGAATCCAAGAGGACCTTGTGTTTAATTTTTTCCTCCTTAGGCTGCTGGAAAATCTGATGTTCATATTGGGCCTCTACACCTTTCTCAGTAAATCTTCCTCCTATTCACCCTTATTCCAACTTATTGACTGAAGTTAATCAAGACCTGACCTACAGGTGCATACCAGTCCAATTTTTTGAGTTAAAACGATATCATCTTGAGTCTGCGCCCATTTGATCTCTTTAAAACCAACCTGTGACATAAAACTCTGATGGGTACTAGGATTACCTCCAACACAATATGGAGGTGACTTCCAGTTCTAACATTTCTGGCACCATTGTCAGGGAATGAATTGAAGACTTTTCCCTAGGTATAACGACAACGAGCTTTTGATTATGAAGGTGCATCAGATATCAGAACCATTAAAGATTGCATTTGCACCTGGCGACTCCACTGTTCCCACTCCACTATTTCGGTTGTGGCTGCCTCTAGCACACCCGAGCCGACCCAGAGAACTTTTTCGAGAAGGCTTTTAGTAGCTGCTTTCTCAGCTTGAAAGTTCCCTGGGATATTGACAACAATCAGATTTGGTCTTTGATGGTGAACAAAGACCAGCCACATTCAGACTGCATATCATTCACATGGTGATTCCATGATTAAAGGATCGATGGGCGACTCCACTAGTTAGAAATGGAAAGAATCTTGGCTCAGAGGTATGCTCCTTTTAATTTCTCCTCTATTCCTGGTTTTCCTAATGTTGTTCCTACTCCAAATGAATGGGGTGATTATATGCCCATATTTAGATAGCGTAAAGAGGACAACCTTGCTCAACATCTCCTTGAATTTCATAAACTCATGCATCAATGGGAAATACATCACGAGGATGTATTATTAAAAATGTTCATGATCTCCCTAGCAGGAGATGCTCGCAATTGGTACCACTCCTTACCCCATGCTAGCATCTCCTCCCTGGAGCAGTTTCATGCGGCTTTCAATGGGCATTGTCAAATTTTTTATTCCTCTGAGTTTATTTCTCATAACTGTTGTAAGGAATATAACGACTATGTTCAGAATATAGAAGATTCTAATGCAGACTATGAGGATGAAGAAGATGCTTTGGGTGAGCTCGTGGGACTGGTAAAATCACTTTATGCAAAAATAAATAAATTGACGACAAATCGTGCTTGCTGCTCTTATGAAGATGCAGAGGATATTTTGGTCCTTGAAACAGATGTTCATGGAAGCCCTACTTATGACGAAGAAGTGATTTCAAATACTGGCCAAGAACAAACAACTTGCGATGAATATCCCAGCGAAGATGATGAAGAGCATAGCTCTCCCATGGTCCCTGTTTATTATGATTGTGAATCTGATCCTTGGGAGAGCTATGAAGGAGAAAAAGAGGGATAGCCAAATGAACAGTTTATATCTTGCCCTGAGCCTGTGAGTGAGCAGCTACCACCTAGGATCAGTCAGCCTGCATCAGCTTCCCATCCACCTGTGCTTACTAGAGATATTCAACCATGTTTGAGCAGTTGTGGAGCAGATCAGGTTGTTTGTTACAAATTTTTTGGAGTTTGCCACTCGTTCTATGAGCCTATCAACGAGTACATGGAGCTACATTTCCTTCATGCCTCGGATCCGCCTAGATTTATCTCAACTTCAGACATTGGAGGAAAGCTGAAGCATGTAATCGTTCTGATGTCACGGTTGCATTGTCTGTTATCAGTCATTGATAGAGTAAAAAAGCTTCCAGTTAGGAAGTTACTTGAATGGCTATGGTGGGGGTTTGCTTTCACCTAGCACTTTGTAAATATCAATTAGTATAGGATTGTACATAAATAAACTCCTCTGGAGCCCATGTATTTGCGTTTTTTTAGAGTAATTATCGGCCTATAATCCTGTGCAGGACGATTTTTGAGCATGAATCGATAACCCAACAACTAAGGCACTGGAACTACTTGTTCTTGGCAGCTCACAGGGATCATGTCATCCTCTGTGGAGCCAAATGTTATCACATATAGTTGTCAAGGGAAGCAGGTTGTCCAAGTTTGTGACTTGCACAAGGCCACCAAAGCATCGAATTTGTCGAAGCTGTCGAAGGCCCGAAATAGATCTGAGCCATTGATCAACAAGATGCATGTGTCATTAGATCTGTCACTCTAGGAGTTTTACTTCGAGAGTTTTAAAATGAGAAACATTGCAAAGTCCCAGAGTCCCGAAGCATGAAGTGCAAAGTAAAGCTGGACCGTCTGATCCAGAAGGGCTCGTGACAATAGATCAATGGATTCACAGTTTTGCGAATCATAGGTTTATTGGGAGAAATGCATAAGTTTCCCGCAGCGCGATTTCGTGAAGCACTCGAAGAGTGGGCCCAGGGTCACATCCCAAGGTCCTATGGAAGGCGGGTCCAGAAGGAAAGTTTGGTGCCCATGGAATGGATATGACCAATTCAGAGTTTCGAAGAAGCAATTGTAGCCGTTGACCACGAAAAATATCTGACCGTCGGTCTGAGTGGGGTGATTTCGATGACTCGGGCATTGAGAAATATGGAGTAGGGGAGGTGAAGACTCCCTAAGCGTGAAATACCGAGATACAATTTGGGATAAGCTGTCGGGTCACAACCTAAGGTCACATTGGAGCAAGGCCAAAGTCACAGGGCACTCATCCTCCGCTCCGCGTCCAAGGCTCTTAAAACGCCAAATTTGGCACCATCTCCATGCAAGGTCTTATGTATCCCAGAATTGGTGAATGAGTAAACTTCAACGGCTGCACCTCAAATAGTAGAATCATCCTAGCCACAGATCTCGATCAGAACAATGGCCCCATGTTCGTATGTTCATTTAGCATCGCATTTAATCGCAACAAGTAGTCGTCCCTTGGTTACCTGGACCGGTCTTAATCCCGAGGAGATATCAGTTATTGGACACAGAGCTGGTGGTTGAAACTTCAACTCACTCCATAAATGGAAAGCAGGCTGAGAGCGAGCGTGAAGGCACACATACGATCTGAATCTTCCTTATGGACAATTTTTCCTATAAAGCACATAACTATGCCTAGATCGCGTCTAACATAATGAGGTCTGCACAACCTGACAGAGTGGGCGTCAACTGAAGGATTTGAAGGCAGTGATATGATCACATTCCTGGTAGTTGCAACAGTTTTGAGTATATATACTCAGTTTTGATATTTTGTAAAGGTCGATGGTTGAGAAGTGCTCCCGTATTGTAAACTTTTGATGAAGAACACTGGTTGTTTGGTTATGTATTTGTTTTTAAGATATCTTGTTTAATGAAAGTCAACTTCTTCTCCATCTTATTTTCCTATGATACTGAGAGATTTCATGTTTGATTGATTCACATGGATTGTTGTAACTGTATTATGATAAATGTTTGATTATATTACTATTATGATTTCTTTCAACTTCCTTGAAATTTGAATCCAAGAGGACCTTTTATTTAAGTTTTTTCTCCTTAAACTGCTGGAAAATCTGATGTTCATAGCGGACCTCTACACATTTCACACTAAATCTTCCTCCTATTCACCCTTACTCCAACTTACTAACTGAATTTAATTAAGACCTCACCTACAGGTGCATACTAGTCTAGTTTTATGAGTTAAAATGATATCATCTTGAGTCTGCACCCATTTGACCTCTTTAAAACCAACCCATGACATAAAACTATGATGGGTACTGGGATTACCTCTAACGCAATTTGGAGGTGACTTCTAGTGCTAACAGATAGCTATAGTTTGATTCATTATGGTCATAGAGGTATTCACAGAGACTCCAATCAACCTTTTGATTGGCCTTTGATAGTTCTTCTTCTTCTTCTTCCATGGGATAAATGGTAACAAAACATTTTGTTATTGTATCTTAGTCTTATTCTTTACTTGCTAGGGAGGATTCAATATCACTGCTATTGCAATCGAAATATTGTGGAGAGTCCTTACCTTTATTGATGGCTGAATCTTCATCTTCATCCTTGATAGGAATGTCTTCTGTGTCTTCATTTTTTATTTGATACATCTTTTCTAACTTCAACCATAAGTCCTTGGCGGATGTGCATAGTCCTATACTTGCCTTGACTATATCTGATAATCCATTGAGAATAATCTTCAATGCCACTTCATCGTTCTTCCTTGCTCTTCTTTGGACTGTAATTTTGGATAGATTCTTTGATGTAGTTAAATCCCATTGCTTGCTTACTACTGAATTCCAAACTTCAGATCCTTTTGACTTCAAATACTGTTTCATATTTTCTCTCAATGAGGAATAATCTGTTCCATCAAATAAGGGAGCTTCAATTGCGGAGAGAGCCATCTGTCCATCCATTTCTTCAGGATCTACCTTCCAGTGGTTAAACTGTGCTGAAGGAACCTCCTCTGATACCAATTGTTGAACACACCGCCCACACTAAGAGTGGGGGGGGGGTGAATTAGTGTGTGGACTATTCTATCTTTTTCTTCTCGTAGGTTAGCAGTTAAAACATATTTGAATAGATTAAGAACAATCAAATCATAATTACAATGGACACAGAGACACCATATGCTTGTATTATCTTTTGTATAATTGATATGAATATCGTAATATAAATATATGTGAAAGAGGATTTTCCCAGCATCAACTGATTTGTTTTAGCACCAACTGAAGTAAGGAGCAACAACTCTCAGGCAAGACCCAACTTGCTGATAGAACCCAGTCTATCCAACTAGAGTTTATTCAACTCCAGTAGTAGTGATCCATTATAGAATCAACTCTATCTCATGATCAAAGGTATATCATAAAACACTCATCACCACATTTCATCTTCTCTCTGAAATTTGCGCCTTCTTTTCTTTATCTTTCCTCTAATATCTTCCCACAATATTCACTTCTACATCTCTCTCTTATATTCGCATGGACCTCAGGTCCAGATCCGCCTCTTCACTTCACAAGCCACACTTCTTATGCAAGCAATGTTTCAAGTGAACCAATCATGGTTTTATTTATAGTGGCTTATGCTCAAAACTTGTTTAAATTGTTGAGCCGACTTGTGAAACAAGTTATAACTAACTTGTTCATTTAAGATAACTTTTGGGACCACCAGTTCATCAATCCGAGTCTTCAACTTTCCACATGGCATCCCATTTTCCTTTTACAAATCGATCATAGTCATGGATCGATTTCCTTCGTCTCTGTGATAACAAAGATCAATGCTTCCTTCAAACTAGTTCATATGATCAATGGCGTAGAACCACATGCTTAACAATTTAAGCGACCCATACATTCTTCCCTTTAAAATATCTTGATCATATGATCGATGGTGGTGACCTCACGTTAGGCGAGACAAGTGCATGAGAGCTTATCAATTCAACGACCACAATTCATTCTCCCAATGAGATGGACGATTGTCGGGACTTCGGGTCTTCTCCCTTTGGGTATTCGTGACTTCAAACCTTTCAAATCTCCCGAATACGATATCTCCAAATAGATCAGACGGTTCACATTATATCTTGAAACCAGATCAATGGTTATCTTCTATCCTTACATCTATCCTTTCATTCCTTAATCCGACGACCATGACTTAATCAAGCATTGTGATGGATGGCCACCATTTACTCCGGGTCCTAGGACTATTATGCTTACGCTATCCTTCCAATGTATTTTGATCAACGGTCATGAGTGGAACCGAACATCAGATCGACGGTCGATATCTCCTTCGGGTCTACGGACTTCGGAGATTTTGAGTCTCAACCCCTTCTTTCCTCCATATGTCAATATTTCAGAGCTGACAAACCACTGACGTGTATCCCTCTCTTGATCAACGATTGAGATCCTTTCGCATCTCTGGGCTTTGGAATTCTCAGGCCTCAACTTTTTCTGTAGTATGATCAGTGGTTGAGAATACTCCCAAAGTGATCTTTCAGATCAGACGACTTATGTCCGCTTCAGGACTTCGATGATCGGGACTTCAGAGGTTTCGAATAAACGTAGATCCATTTTCCTCTGGAATGATCACCTGCTGTGTAAGTCATCAATGGTGGAGATTGCTTGATGTCGGTTAACGTTTCTTCCTACACTATCCTTCCACTGTAGTATATCGACGATTAGGAATGCTCCCGAAGTGATATTTCAGATCAGACGTCTCGTGTCCACTTCGGGACTACAAAAATCAAGACTTAGGGACTTTGGGCAAGTGTTGGTGGTATATTTCCCAAAGAAAAACTCCCAGAGTGACGTAAGTTGCTTACGTCACTTGCTGATGTGTCACGAGCCGAGTATCTTCCACATGTCACTCTGATTCGTGATTTGCACGTACCTTAAATGCTGATTCAGATTGACACTTTTTGTTCTCTGACTGTGCCACGTGTCCTTGTTGATGTAGACTGCTGACGTGGTCTGTCAATGTGGATCTCCCAATGTGACACATGTTCTTCTCCTGAATCTAATGGTTGTCCTGACTTTCAAATTGTATTTCAGATCGACGGCTGAGAGTGACTTCAGACCTTCTTCCTTCAGGACTTTGGAACTTTTGACATTCGTTCATGGTAAAACTCCCGAAGAAATTCTCTTGGAGTGATGTAACTTTCTTATGTCACTTTTTGACATGTCATGAGTCAATTTCCTCTTGACAGTTGTCATCATCTGATTATGCCATGTATCTTTGCCAATGTGGTCTTCCACGCGTCCTTGCTGACGAGGTTCACTGACGTGGATATCCCACATGTCCTTGCTGACATGGTTTGGTAATGTGGATCTCCCACACCTCCTTGTTGACGTGGTCTGTTGATCAACAACCCTGATCCAACGGTCCTCTTATGTCCTCCAAATCCGACGGTCCTTATTCATTTCAGATTTCTAGGCTTCACGTATTTCAAATCTCAAACTTTCTGAAGCGTAACCTCCTCGCTTCTTTATACCTGAAGCGAATGTTGTTTGTTGATCAGGGTCTCAGATCGACAACTCGATCTGTCTGCGGTGATGCTCTTCTAGCTTATCCTGTCCTTCCACTTACAATGATCCAACGACTGACGGAAGTTCGCATGAATGAGATCCCAGATCTTACTTCGCTTATCCTATCCTTCCACTCAAAAGTGATCCAATGGTTGTGAGGACACTCGAAGCAGATCCATGACCAAGGATGATTGCGGAGCCACAACTTGCGAGTGATTTAAATCGTCACCCAAACTCTGCAATGGGAAAATGTGCATTGTTGGAGAGTCAACCACAATTGTTGATCTTTGAAGCTATAATATCGGACGGTCGTGGCTAATTGCCGGATTGGAACAAGCACGATGTTTAATTCTCCTTTTAATCTCCTCAATTAATCCCTGCCGTAGATTTGGCGATTGCGCATTCGACAATCATGATTTAATATGACTAAAATTCATTGTTTGTCGGATCAACCGTAGTTGTAGAGCTTTGAAGCTATGAGATCTGAATATCCAGACAGATTGTGGGATTGTAACTGGTGAGTAGTTTAATTATTCTTTCGCTCCCCGCAATTCATCCCTGCAGTTGATCTGGCTTATAGATCGACGGTCACAATCCTCCAACAATCCTCAAGCCCATGGTCACTCATATGACCGTCGACTGTTATATGAGATGATCACCACTGTCAATTTCATTGATCGGATGACTGCTGAGACTTCTCACCTTTTCCTATGCAATGGTCGACTTCTGAATATTTCCATCGATCTCAAAGATACTTATGAAATGCACTTCTTCCTTATGATCTTTGATCTTCAT
Source organism: Picea sitchensis (assembly GCA_010110895.2). NCBI lineage: Eukaryota > Viridiplantae > Streptophyta > Pinopsida > Pinales > Pinaceae > Picea > Picea sitchensis. The sequence goes on from SNQJ01S0041150.1 coordinate 34,677, forward strand.
TCGCTAACCCTCCTGAGATTTTATCATAGGATTGTTGATCCTATCGTGATCAACAATAATCATGAATTTCTTCATACTATTCGCTTCTTCTGATATACTATGCAATGCGCTTTTCCTTCTGAGATTTGATCTTCATATTGTTCGCTCCTCTTGTTCGTTCCACCTCCTGAGCTTGTGTTTTCAATCTCTGCATACTATTTGACATCTTCTGCTGACTGATATACTGTTGACATCAATGACAATCTCATCTCTGGTAGTTCATCATTAACAACGGATCATCACATCGATTGTTGACATCGATGACAATATGTCCAACAATCTCCCCCTTTGTCATTGAGGGAAACACACTAACTTCATATAAAAAACTCACCCTGTGATGATTCTTTCCTCTTATGAAGTTTTTATGCTTTCATCTTATGAAGTTTTCTCTCCCCCTTTGACATCAATGAAAAAGGGTTTTTGATCCTGTGGTAAAGCTCTGTATGTTACTGACCGAAATCTGAACTTGGGTAACTCTTCCTACAGTCATGTTCTGCCTGTCATAGCTGAATGACTCCCCCTGTCAATACTCTCTCTCTCTGCTTTTGACTACTCTCCCCCTTTGTTTCTAAAAAGGCAGTTCTTCCTGACAAGGTTTCTTCCCCTATTAACTAACTTCATATCTCAGTTGTTTGGGATTTTTGTGTTTTAAATGAGTAGTTTTCTTGATACAAATTTTTGTAGTGATTGAGTCTTTTCAAGACTTAATATAATTACTTTCTTATTAACCAAAACTTCCCTTGAGTTTTTACTGACTGTTCTCCCCTTGTTAATTCTACAAGATGTCATGTACCTCATTTTGTACATCAGAATGCTGCTTCTGCAGATGTCGTTGTCCTACTGGAACAATGCGCAATTGTAGCTCATCTTATTCAAACAATTCTCGGATCTACCTATTGATTCTCATCGATCTCTAACCATATGTATCCGTATTTATCCAAGATGCTTCTTTACTGTACATTGCTCTAAAGTTGCCTGAGACAACTTTATACTATGCTTGTCACATGATTGCAATTATTTTTGCAGCAATTAACTTCACTCCTGTTCACTTGTTCAATCTCTGCTATCCACATCTGTGAGTGTCCCGGTTTCTTGAACTTTGTTCTCTGATCTTCTATTGCTACACATTGTTACACTATGAGATGCTATAGTTGTGGTGGATATGGACACAAATCCTATAATTGTTGGAACTCAAGAAAACAATCAATGAGAAATCCTTCACACAGTACGACAAAAGGAGTAAATGGAACATGGAAGAAAAATGAAGTTGCAGTAATAGAAGATCAGAGAACAAAGTTCAACAAACCAGGACACTCATAGATGTGGATAGCAAAGACTGAACAAGTGAACAAGAGTGAAGTTAATTGCTGCAAAAAGAATTGCAGTCATGTGACAAGCATAGTATAAAGTTTTCTCATGCAACTTTAGAGCAATGTACAATAAAGAAGGATATTGGATAAAGACAAATACATCTGGTTAGAGACCGATGAGAATCAATAGGCAGATCCAAGAATTGTTTGAATAAGATGAGCTACAATTGCACACTATTCTAGTAGGACAACGACATCTGCAGAAGCAACATTCTGATGTACAAAATGAGGTACATGACATCCTGTAGAATTAACAAGGGGAGAACAGTCAGTAAAAACTCAAGGGAAGTTTTGGTTAATAAGAAAGTAATTAGATTAAGTCTTGAAAAGACTCGATCACTACAAAAATTTGTATTAAGAAGACTACTCATTTGAAACACAAAAATCCCAAACAACTGAGATAAGACGTTAGTTAACAGGGGAAGAAACCTTTTCAAGAAGAACTACCTTTTCAGAAACAAAGGGGGAGAGTAGTCAGAAGCAGAGAGAGAGAATATTGATAGGGGGAGTCATTCAACTATGACAGGTAGAACATGAATGTAGGAAGAGTTACCCAAGTTCATATTCCGGTCATTAACATACAGAGCTTTACCACAGAAGAAAAACTCCTTTTCCATTGATGTCAAAGGGGGAGAGAAAACTTCATAAGAGGAAAGCATCAAAACTTCATAAGAGGAAAGCATAATCACATGGGGAGTTTTGCATATGAAGTTAGTGTGTTTCCCTCAATGACAAAGGGGGAGATTGTTGGACATATTGTCATTGATGTCAACAGTCGATGTGATTATCTGTTGTTAATGATGAACTACTAGAGATGAGATTGTCATTGATGTCAACAGTATAGTAGTCAGCAGAAGATGTCAAACAATATGCAGAGATAGAAACCGCAAGCTCAGGAGTTGGACCGAATAGGAGGAGAAAAAAATATGAAGATCAAATCTCAGAAGGAAAAGCGCATTGCACAGGGTGGTAGGGAGGTGTTAGGGAGGACTGGTGTCCTTAAAGTTTCAAGTGGGTTCTTGAATATAGGGAGTTGTAGCTTCCATCTGGTTGCAACCAGAAAAACCAGGGTGGCAGGTTGGTGCAAGGGAGAACTATCATTCTCTATTAGACAGGTTGGTGCCTGTGTGACTGGAAGTTGGTGCTGGAGCACTCATGGATTTGGTGCTTCCTTCTAGTGGGTGCTAGAGAAACCAGAGAGTTGGTGCTCTTAGAATTTTTTTTCGCGGTAGTACGACTGTTGTTAGACCAAAACCCACGGGTGATTGGTAAAATCATCACCGCCAGACTTCAAGGATCCATGAGAGGTGGTTAGTCCCTTTTCACAATACACGAGGGAGCACTGACTACTTGCAATTTCATGCAACGATCTCCCCCTCAGTGTGAAATGAGTGTGTATCGAACTCGTGACCTCTAGATCTGATACCATTTTCATGGTAGTATGACTATCGTTAGACCAAAACCCACGGGTGATTGGTAAACTCATCACCACCAGACTTCAAGGATCCATGAGAGGTGGTTAGTCCCTTTTCACGATACACCGGGGAGCATTGACTACTTGCAATTTCGTGCAACATTTTCTTCCCTTTTCCCCTTTGGATCCGGAGGCATCGGTGAAGGGTTTTATGTACCCTTCCTTCTTCAGATGTACATGAGATTTAAATTTATCTTTATCTTTATATTTCTGATATTTTTGGCTTCCATCTTGCACAGTTAGTGCATGCACCTTTGGATCTTTGATTTTGCCCATGTTGATGAGCTTGGTTTGCTCTTGTGTCGGGTATTAGATAAAGTCCTCAAGAGAAGGCATCTTCCAGGTGGCTCCAGAGGTGAATCTGATAGAATGGAATGTGGATACGAATACAAATAATTCAGGACCAATCTTAGAGAGAATGGTGAGAACCATTTGTTTCTCCTCCTTTGATTTATGAACCCCACAAGCTTTGAGTTGCGACAGTAAATCCTTGAATTTTGTAAAGAAATAATGGATATTTTCGAAGATTTTTGGATCCAATATGACAAGCTCCACCTCCAACATGTGTCCCCTCATCTCATCCTTTTTTCCAAATATCCCTTCCAAGGTGTTCTGGGCTTCATTGGGAGTCTTACAGGAAGATATGTGAAAAAGGAGACCGGGAGAAATAAGAGTGCAAATTGTTTCGAGTGCCTCATCCATGCGATTTAAGTACTTGGATTTTTCTATGGCTGATGTCGGTTCTGTATCTGTATTCAAGGTTAACCTATAAAACCCTCTGGGTCAGAGATGTATGGATATTTTCTCCTTCCATGCAAAATAGTTGGAAGGTGTAAGAATGAATTCTTTTTGGAAATCCATCTTTCCGCTATCTTCAATCTTTTGTACCTGCAAAAAATATTGGTGTAGCTTTTTCTTAGTAGTCCGTCGGCTCTCATACCATGTTAATGTGTTGAAACTGCACATAATATATCTATCTAAACAATAATACACACATTTTCAGATAGAATTGGAGAAAGAAGAAGAAGGAGAGAAAATAATGAAAGAATTCTCATTAACCGTTATGAATAATGAATAATTTACATATGATATACTCTTTATAACTCAATGAGTGTGCACTGGAGGAGAACCAATTCACCATAGTGGTGGTCTAGAGTGATCTGAACACACACCAATAGTTACGGGAGTGAACTACCACCTAGTCTAGTCTCTCAGGCAGTTACGGGAGTGAACTACCACCTAGTTGAGTTAACTAGTCAACTAGTCTTCAGTTAACTGACTGAACAAAGAGTAGTGATGAGTTAACTCAGGGAATCAAGGGTAATGTGCCAGTTTGGTGATGATACCAAGGAAGGTCGAATTAGCATGGTGACGATCCCAATGTTTCATGGTGACAAAACCAATGCAACATCTAAACTCAAGTCAACTAGTAAAACTGAAGTGTCAACTGAAAGAGAATTTTCTCCAGGTGGAATATTCTCCCCTAAAATATAGGAGACTGGATAATGACTAATTATGACTAATAAACAAGGAAAAACCTTAGGAAAAAGAAATCCTAGGTGTGTGTGAAGTAACTCCAACAGATAATGGCCAGTCAATTATGTATTATGTGTTCCAAGTCTTTCCTACAACCTTCTATTAGTGTATCAGATCACTCATTCAGTTTGAAACTTTGGGTCATCATGTTTTCCATCGGTTTTTATTTCTCATAGTGATGACTTGAGCAAACTTTGGCATGAGGGGTTTGGTCATTTAAACTATCGCTCATTGCAAAAACTATGTAACCAACACATGAGACAAGTCTTCCTCTCATTTATTGCAGAGATGGTAATTGTGCTAGTTGTGACAAATGTGCCTCTTTGCATGCCTCGATCCCTTTGCACGCCTCGACCCCTTTGCAGCCTATTCACAGTGATTTGTATGGTCCACTTTATTCTCCTTATTTCTATGGGTGCAAGTATTTATTAACTTTCATTGATGACTTCTCCAAATGCACTTGGGTTTACTTCTTAAAACTTAAGAGAGAAGTTTTTGACCTACAAGGTTCTTGTAGAAAAACAACATGGACATCAAATTCAAAGATTAAGGATAGATAATGAAGGAGAATATGTGAACAATAAATTTACAAGTTACTACGCTACATAGGACATTTATATGCAACATATTGTTCCATATACGCCATAGGAAAATGGTGTTTCCGAGAGAAATAATCGCACATTAAAATAAATGGCTAATTGTATGATCCAATCTAAGGGATTAAGTATTCAATATTGGGTGGAAGCCATCAATTGTGAAAATTACATAGTAAATCACACTCCCACAAAAGATTTAAAAAATATAACACTAGAAGAAGCATGGAATAAAATTAAGCCAGATGTAAGCCACTTCTCTGTATTTGGTAGTGTATCATGGGCTCACATTCTCGATGAGAAAAGGAAAGATTTACAACCTAAAAGTGAGAATTTCATTTTTTCTAGATATTCTCAAGATTTCAAAGGTTATAAAATTATTCAATATCATTCCAATGAAATTTTATTAGAAGAGATTCTAAATTTGATGAAAATATCTTAGCCTATGAGCCTAATTCGACAATTGTGCCATCTTATATTCCTATTATGGTTTCTTCTTCTTTAGATGATGATAGTGAGGATGAAAATCCTCCTTCGCCCGCTCACCTTCTTCAATATGAGTCCATTGAACATGAACCTACACTAGCACCACCACTTCCCAAATGGGTCTGTTCAACACAAGAAGCAGTCGGTGATCTTTCCACCTATCCTTCATATCAATGTCAGACACGTTCATAGTTCCAATGAGCCTCTTCTCCTTTCTCTCAAGTTTTAGAGACTCGTGATCCATAAAAATTTGCAGAATCTTCATGTCATCCAGATTGGGACACAATAATGAATGAAGAGTATCTCTTTTTAATGGTGAACTATACCTCTTCTGAAAGGAAGAAAACTTTTCATATGTAAATGGGTGTACAAAACTAAGTATGCATTAAATGAAAGTGTTGAAAAACAGAAGGCTCAATTAGTTTCCAAAGGATTCTCCAAAGTTGAAGGCATTGACTATAATGAAACCTTTTCCCCCGTAGCCAAAATGAATTCCATCCACCTTGTTCTAGCCCTTGCTGCCTAACATAAATGGGAGGTCCATCAGATGGATGTTAAATCCACCTTCTCTCATGGGGATTTGCAAAAATAAATCTACATGGAACAACTTCCTGACTATGTACAAAATGACTCCGACCTTGTTTTTCACCTCAATAAATATCTTTATGGTCTTAAGCAAGCTCCTCAAGCTTAGTATGCCAAAATGGACAACTTTCTATTTGGCATCAACTTTTCTGGATGTCATTATGATCCCAATGTCTATACCAAAAAAGTAGGAATCCATCTTCTAATACTTGTTCTTTATGTTGATGAACTTATCCTCACTGGTAGTGACCCTAAACTTTTAACCCATGTGAAATATAGCCTTAAAAATAAATTTGAAATGACAAACTTATGTTATTTGTATTCTTTCCTTAGCCTCCAAGTACTACAAACCAGGGAAGGAATCTTTCTTTCCTAGTCTAAGTATGCTTGCGACCTTCTTTGCTGCTTTCACATAGATGATTCTAAACCAACCCCTTCTCGTTTCCAGCATGGAGTCAAACTTGCTACCACTTGTACTTATAGACCTATTAGAAGCAACAATTCATGAATTTCCCAAATGGGGAAACATCCATGGAGGGAGAACATCACAATAAACCACCCTTTTAGGATAACCATAGTAATAGATCATCCTTTTAGGATTACCATATGTGAAACAAATATCCCAAAGTATATATGAACAAGTTTGATGGTTCTGATCCCATAGGTTGGGTTACATAGATGAAACATTAGTTTTCCCTCCAAGGTATTATTGATGACTTTATGAAACACTGAGTGGGTGTGTTATACTTAGATAGGGAATGTTAGCAATGGTGGAAATTGCATAACAAATCCTATAGTTGGTACATTGCATGGATCTAGTTTGTCAAATCCATCTATACTTTTTTTTGAAACATACACTGATTATTTGGGAAAGTTGACTAAGTCATGATGAACTTACACAATGGAATATTTTATAGCGACCTTTGATCAATTTGTGATCTGTACAAAGGATATAACCCATAATTTTTTGAAATAACGTTTTGTTAGTGTCTAAAGGAGGAGAGTCAAAGATAGGTCCTTATGGCTCACCCAACTACTTGGTTAGAGGCATATCACCAAGCTAGATATTCGTACGTGGTGGAAAACTCTCAAACAAAAATAAACGCATTTATTCCCTATCTTCCCCCCCTATAGCATATACAAAAATCCCATCCCCCTCTTAGATCATGTGAATCCATAAGTTGAACCACGAAGAAGCCACAAAATGACAACATCTAAACCTTTGCTATAATTTTTATGAGTGATATTTTAAAGGGAATAGATGTAAATATTTTGTTATTATGTAAACTGGATGTGTCCCACCAAAACTAGTAAGAAGACATTACTGAGGAAGACGCTCCTAAAATAGATTTAGTGTAGACCATCCCTCTTCATCATGAAGAAACCTCCCTAGATCCTCCTTTTGAGGAACCCCAAGTTTCTCTCCATGTTTTATCTGGGATTTCATCTCCCTAGACTCTGGATTTTATTGGTTACATCAAGCACCGAAAGGTGATTTTTTTGATTGACAATGATAGCACCCACAATTTTATTTTTAGAAGAGTTGTAGAAGAAACCCATTGTTATGTACATGTAATGCATACTTTTCAAATTATTATATCTAATTTAGGTATGAATAAATGTGATGGAAAGTTTGGGAGTGTGAAACTTCAAATGGGGGACTATCAACTCAAATTTCACATGTTTGATATTGAAATGGACAATTGTGATGTAGTGATCAATACATAATGATTACACACTTTAGGTATTGTTACCATGTATTTCAATGAATTATACATGAGATTCACTAAGTATAGTCATCAATATAGATTCAAGGGGCTTATGTATAGCTCCCATAAAATTATTAGCTCTCACTATATGGAGAAGCCCTTGAACAAAGGTCATTGAGGCATTATTTCCCAACTCAATGCCATCCAAGTTATGTATATCCCCACATAAGACATCCACCATGATTTTCAATTAAAATTGACCAAACATGATTAGTTGTTTGAAACAATTCATGGATTACCCCCTACATGTGGTGAGCACGATCACAATATCCCCTTAATTCTAGGCAGTCAACCACCCAATGTGCATCCCTATAGGAACCCTTTTGCATAGAAGAATGAAATTGAAAATATCATTTTAGAACTTTTGGAGGCTAGTGTCATCCATCCTGGTACAATCCCTTACTCATAATGCATAGTCACAATATTGAATAAATAAGGAAATTGGTACATATGTCCTAATTTCTATGCTCTCAATAAGTTGACCATCATAGGAAAATTTCCCATCCCAATTATTGATGATATTTTGGATGAGATTCATGGTGTCAAATTATTCACTAATTTGGACCTTTGATTAGGTTACAACCAAATACAAATGAAGAAGGTGGGCATTCGTCATACATATTTCCATACACATGGAAGCCATTATGATTTTTTAATGGTTCCCTATGACCTTTGCAATGATCCATCCACTTTTCAGATCCCCATGAACAAGATTTTTCATCCCTTTCTATGTGATTTTTTGCTTGTATTCTTTGATGATATTTTTATTTATAGAAAAACCTAAGAAGCACATGTTAAGCATGTTGTGAAATTGTTGCAACCCCTTCGGGAAAAATAATTGTTCCTTAAATGTTCCAAGTATGATTTTGGTGCTTTAGAGGTTGAAATATTGGGTAACATTGTTAGAAAGGATAGGTGCACATGAATCCCAAGAGAATTGAGGATATGTAAGATTAGTCACAACCCAAGACATTGAAAATATTATGGGGTTTATTGGGACTTATGGGCTACTATAAGAATTTTATGAATAATTATAGGTGAATTATAGCTCCTTTAACCACCTTGCTAAAAAATAACGCATTTGTATGGAATGAGGTTGCCGAGTAGACCTTTTAAAATATAAAGGATGTTATGTGTACTACATTGGTATTATCCATGCTTGATTTCACTAAGAATTTTACCTTGGAATTTGATGTTTGGCTAGAGCTCTTGGAGACATGTTGATGTATGAAGGGTGCCCCTTAGTATTCACTAGTAAGAATTTGTGTGACAAAAAAATGGGCAAGTTCACCTATAATAAAGATATTATGGCCAACATTCATGTAGTGGATATTTTTCATCCATATCTCATTGGGTGATGCTTCTAGATTAAGATATATAATCATAATTTGAATTATTTTTTGGAGTAAAGTTTGTAGTCTCCCAAGTAGAAGAAGAGTGTCACTAATATTCTTAAGTATGATTATGAGACCATATGTAAGAAATGAAAAGATAATGTCATGGTCGATGCTATGTCTAGGAAATATGAGGACATTGGATCTCACTTTGATTTATCCTTAACCATACTAGATTGGTTCATATAATCCTAACAAGAATGGTTGGAAAATGACACTATGGTTCAACTCATCCAAATACTTTAGGAGGACCCCAATCCCCCTAAGATATATACTTGGTAGTAGGATACCTTGTAGTATAAAGGGAACGTTTTTCTAGTGCCAAACCGTTTTTTAAATCAAAGTTCCTTAAATGACTTTCATTCATCACCTTTCACAGGTCATTCTTTCAAAAAACCTATGAATGAGATAGGTTCTCGTTCCTTTGGTAGGGAATGGAAATGGACATAAATACATTTGTAGCTAAAAGTGACACTTAACAGAGGATAAATGGTGATATAGTGAAGACACTCGAGGAATTTAAGCCACTACCAATATCAGCCACTATATAGATTAACATTCCCATGGATTTATCATGGGCCTCCCAATAATTGGCAACAAATTAGTCATCATGGTGGTAGTTAAATACCTTTCCAAATATGATCGCATTTGTTCCTTATTGCACCTATTTATTCCCTCCACATTTGCCCAAGTTTTCATGGACCAAATTTTTAAGTTACATGGCATGTCTACTTCTAGTATGTTGGTATGTGATCCCACATTCACTAACAAATTCTAACAGGAGTTGTTTAAACTATAGGGAACATAATTGAAATTAAATGAGAACAACTTATCATCCCCAAATTGATGGTCAAATAGACGTGGTAAAAAAGTTATTGGAAACCTATTTGAGATGCTTTTCATTAGACATGTATCACCAATGGGCATAGTGGCTACCTCTTTAGGATGAATGCAAAATAACACTCATCACAAAGCCACCAAAAAGTCACCATGTAAAGTTGTGTATGTTAAAAAACCACCCTAAGTTGCATCATATTTACCAAGCACATCCAAGGTTTAGGAAGTGGATCGGATACTTAACACCAGAGAGGCCATCATCTACACACTTAATGAAAATTTGGCTATGGCTCAAAATAGAGTAAAGTAATACAAAGGGATAAAGTCTTTCTTTTTCTCCAGCGTTATAAGAAAACCTCTCTCAAATACAAAGGCCACCAAAATCTAGCATCGAAGTTATATGGAGACAATTAGATCCTCAAGCACATTAACCAAGTTTCCTATAGAGTGGTTCTTCCTTCCCACTCCAAGATCCATCTAGTATTCCATGTTTCATGTTTAAAGAAGGTTATGGGGTCAAATTGTTGAATTCATACTATTTTTCTAGAACTTGATGAAGAAAGATACATTTAGCTACAACCAGTAGTAGTACTAGCCACTAGAGAGTTCTAACCCTACCAATGCATTGTTAAGGAAGTCCTGATACAATGGAAGGATATGCATCTCAAATATGCCACTTGGGAACCAACAACCATCTTCCAATAGTTTCCACACCTCCAACATTGATTACAATGCTACTTTTGAAAGGGAAGGGCATGTTATGGTTCTACCCTAACATCCCTACTTTGGTATATTTAGGAGTTAGTCAATCAATATATGAGGCTATATTATTTGAATAAGGCCCCTTAGATAGTTAGTGGGTATTTACTTATTGTAAATTGGTTGTCCTTATTAAATAAGACCCACTAGGTAGTTGGTACTCAATGATGATGGGAGCATAAGTAGTTAGGGTTTTTCTGGAAATAAACTATTTATAGAGATAGAAGCCTATGTAATATTTTGTCAAGGATTGTTATTGTATTGGATCTTTGCTCAAATGGGTTTACCCCCTCAAATATGCCTATGAATAATTCTCTCTTTTGGAAGTATCACTTCAAGGGTAATACCTTAAATATTTAGAATCACCCAAATCATTTGAGAAAAATAAGGTGAAGAATATAGTTTGATTAGGGTAGGTTTTAGGTCCTTTTGAATGTGTGCACAAGTGTAGTGATGAAAAAATTGAAAATGTTGAAGTACAATGTTGAAATGTAAGATCAAATAAATGAATATCTATGAAAGTGAGAGGTACTTAAAAAATGAATTTCTTTCATTACGTACGCTGTTCTTTTAATTTATAAGCATTAGCATGATAAACAACATAGTTAAGACAATCGATAACTTATGAAAAAAAATGAAATTTCCCACAAAAAGTCACAAAAGGTTAGATGCTACTAAAAAACTCAATTCTGAAAAGGTTCCATGGGTTCCAATTCTATTAGTGGCATGAATATGATAGTTGTTTGCTTAACATAACCTACTAACTGTTGATGATTACAACTGCGTGAGACATTCTCCAGGACACAGAATGATTGAGTCGACCTGAGAGAGATCCCCTGAGATGGGCATGTGGTTCCTATCTAAGACAGAGATGGAACATATAGATGGCCTCCTCCTTACAAAGAGTTGAGAATAACTCCAAATGATTCTCCTGTGTAACGCAGTGAAAAAATAGATCTACAGAGTTGGACATGCCCGTGGATGAGCACAAGGTGAACATATGAATTCCCATAGAGATGGGTGCATCGTCATGAGACAAATATGAAGATGATGTATTAGCCTCCTCTGAGAAGATAGTTGAGATGATGAACTCTAGATGACTCTTCTGTGAAATGCAGTGGGAAAGAAGATATGTTGAGTGGACGTTCCTGTGGACAAGCACATGTGAACGTGATCCTAGTGGCTGAGCACTAGTGAGAGTGGTTCTCCTATGTAATGCAGTGATATAGAGATATGGAAATCCCTATGGATGTGCCCCTAGTGGCTGAGCACTAGTGGGTGTATGAGATCCCTTGCTATATTTTTCAAGAGTCAGACCTGCCTATAACCCTAATTGTAATGTAAAGGATACAGGTCGGCTCAACCTTAATGTAATCGATAATTAATGTAAAATATAATTAATCTGGTTATTATTAATTACACTGTGAGTTAGAGAGGTCGGCCCTATTGTTCCAATAGACACTTATGTTGACAGGTCAAGTCTAATATAAGTAAAGGTAGATTTCCCATTGAGGAATCATATCTTTTGTGTGAGTTTGGAAATTTCAACAAGTACATCTTCTTGGGAAAAGTGTGCACCTCTCTTGGGTGCTATTCTTCTAGGGTTTGAAAGCACCCTCTTGTGTGCTAGGTTTTCTTGGCAGTGAAGGTATTTCTCTTGAAGAATATAGCAAAATATTTGGTTTGGTTTTCTTCCCTTGTTGAGAAGGGTTTCCTAGGATACTTCTTGTCTTCTTATGCATGGTGTTTCTTCTTGTGATATTGGTTGCTGCAACATAATTGGTTATGGTTTAAGTAAAATGTTAAAATGGAATGAACTTCATGCTTAAAAATTTTCTATCAAAAAATCAACATGGTATCAGAGTATAGGTCTTGAAGAACCCCTGCACAAGAATCTAAAAGAATAAACCGTTTTCCTTCTGCAGTTTCATACGACCTCTAGGGTTTCTGCAGAAATCCGTACGACCCTCAATTAATCATCTCTTTCAGCACTTTACAAGTGGATGTTGAAGATAAAACTTGGAACAAGTTGTATGTACTTCCTGAACACATCTCCAAAGATCTTCAAAGTAAAATTCTGAGGATTTTGATTTTTTGGCCCTAGGGTTTCTAGGGTGCCGAGATTTTCTGCAGAATCTTGATCTTAGGGTTTCTACAACTTCTTGAAGAAACGTTTCATTTCAACAAGAATTTAGGTGACACTCTCAAAGTTGATTGTTGGAAGTCATAAGCCCAACAAAATCTAAGGTTACTAGTCCAACCTAACATTAGGTTTTCTAAATCCAGTTGGCGAGAGTTTGAGAAGAAATCCCAACAAATGAAGAACAAAACTTTAGTAGAAGATAGGCTTGATGGAGCAAGCAAATTCAACTCCTGGAAATCAAGGCTTCAGGCCTCCCTTGAAGAATATGACCTTTTGGATGTGGTCACTAAAACTTTACCATATACAACTACCGATGAATAGAAGAATATAATAAAGGAAGAAGATGTCAAAGCAAGAAAAATAATCATCTACTCAGTAAGAGATCATCTCTTACCTTGTATTTCCAACTTGAAGACACATTATGAAATGTATGAAGCATTAAAATAAATGTTTGAAAGTTAAAACACCCTCAGAGATCTTACCTTGAAGAGCCAACTTCAAAGTACGAATATGACGAAAGGTGATATAGTTGCTATCCTCTTTATGAAGATATCAGAGATTAAAGAACAACTAGAAGCCATTGGAGAAATCATGTCTGAAAGAGAACTTGTCTTATCCACTCTCAACAACCTTCCAAAACATTGGGAGCCTTTTCTTCAAAGTATCACTGGAAGAGAAAGTCTACCAACCTTTGATCGGCTGTGGACAAACTATACTCAAGAAGAACTTAGACTTAGAAATAGAGGAGTGGAAGACTCCCTTGATGAAAACCATGCTCTTGCACTTCATATAAAGAAATGAGGAAAAATCAAAATAAACTTCAGACAAAAATTCAGAGATGAGAAGTCTTCATCAACCTCAGGTCATAATCAGAGAAGAGATGTTTTTGAAATTCAGTGCTTCAGATGTGACAAATATGGGCACTATGCAAGAAATTGTCCAACCAGGAAGAAGGGAATACAATATGCTTCTACCGCTGACATTGATCCAGATCCATCTCAAAAGAATGAATATAAGAGAGAGGAGAAGTAATTCCTCTAAAAACAAACTCAGAACTAAACATGACTACAAACCCAGGTAAATCATTTGATCTCTAATTTTATAGTTGATTACATTCTTAATAAATGAAGGGTATTATCCCTAGTATGGGAGCCCTCAAGACTTGGACTATTGTCCTTGGTACAGGAGTCCAAACCTTACTTGATTGATTATTATGCTGGTCAAGAAGACATAAAAGATATAATAAGCAATAAAAGAATATTCCCCTCCTTCAGACTTCAGAGAGAGTTACTTGACTCAGAGGGGGTCAAAACAAAATAAAAAGGAGAAAGAGATAATACCTTCAACAGTTCAGAGGAAGGTAGACAATATTCCAGCAAATTCAGCTACTCTAGTTGATATAAACATAGATATTACAATAGGGCATAAAATGCATGCTTAGGATCAACAAAACTCTGCTAGAAGGCAGAGAAACACACAAGTCCCTCAAGGGACACCTTGTGAAATCAAAAGAGTTTTTCAAAGCTATCCTTCAATCATGAGCCACTTCATTGATTATGAACTTCCATGTCTTGAAGAAGCAACAAGAGAACATGTATGGAAAGATGTCATAGCATAATAATACCAATATATCTTAAAGAATGATGTATAAGATATTGTTCAGAGACTATAAGGGAACTCTGCAATGACTTCTAAGTGGATATATAAGATCAAGCATGCAACTAATGTAAGTGTCAAGAAATACAAATCAAGATCTATAACTAGAGGATTCTCACAAACAAAGGGAGTTGTCTATGATGAGAAACTTGATCCAGTAAGCCTGATACACTTCCATTCATACTACCATCCACGAGTTGGAAACTATATCAGATGGATGGATTCTTGATGAGTTTGGGTTTCAACAAAAGTGTTTGCTGATCCAAACCTATATTATTACAATGTTAGTGACAAGAGCCTGATTTTGATGACTTATTCAGAAAGACTTGAATTCTGATTTTGAGATGAAGGTTCTGAGTATGATGCACTACTTCTTGGAAGTATGATAGAGAACCAATGAGATTTTCCCTAGTAAAGGAAAATATACAATGGGAATATTAAAGAAGTTCAGTATGATACGATGCAAAACCACCCTGATGAATTTGAAGAAAATGAATGATGATGATTTAGACGATATTTATTCACAACTGATTGGATCATTGATGTATCTGGTTGAACATGAGACCTAATTCGAGATATGTAGTGAACATGCTTAGTCAATCCATGAGCCAGTCAAGACAGACTCACTGGATAACAGTAAAGCATGTATTGAGATATACACGAGGCACAATTAGATATGGCTTGAGATATGCCTCCAAGTGTGAAATTGAGTTTGCAGGGATATGCCTATACCGATTGAGTAGAGAATACAATGAATTGGAAGAGCACATCCAATTGTTGTTTTACCATGAAGTTTTCCATGTTTTCTTGATGCAGCAGGAAACAAAACTCTACGGCCTTGAGTACCACATAAACAGAGTATATAACATCGAGTGTGCGAAGCAATGTGACTTCACAAGCTTTTGACAGATTTACTTGATCATGAGATGGATTCTATGATGATAACCATAGATGTGTGTAAACCTCTTTGAGAACACAGTGTTTCATGATAGATTGAAACACGTCGAGATAAAACATCATTATATCAGAGACATGATGCAGAGGAAAATAGTACACATGCAATAGCTTCCTACACATGAGCAGATTGCAGACATATTCACCAAATTATCTTGGTGAAGGATACCTCCCTAGTCGAGAGGGAGTGTTGATAACTACAACCAAGACAAAGTTCAAAGTACATCCGTGTAAGAGTTGGGATGGTGAAGAACACCTCCCTAGCTGAGAGGGAGTGTTGATGATTACAATTGCGTGAGACATTCTCCAAGACACAGACTGATTGAGTCGACCTGAGAGAGAGCCTCTGAGATGGGCGTGTGGTTCCTATTTGAGACAGAGATGGAATGCAGAGATGGCCTCCTCCTTACAGAGAGTTGGGAATAAATCCAGATGATTCTCCCGTGTAACGCAATGCTAAAGGAGATATGTAGAATTGGATGTCCCTGTGGCTGAGCACAAGGTGAATGTATGAATTCCCATAGAGCTGGGTGCATCGTCATGAGACAAATATGAATATGATGTATTAGCCTCCTATCAACATATATTTGAGATGATGAACTCTAGATGACTCTCATGTGTAATTCAATGGGAAAGAAGATCCGTTGAATGGATGAGAACAGGTGAACGCCATCCTAGGGGCTGAGCACTAGTGAGAGTGGTTCTCCTATGTAATGTAGTGAGATAGAGATATGGACATCCCTGTGGATGTGCCCCTAGTGGCTGAGTACTATGGGTGTATGATATCCCTTGCTATATTGTTCAAGAGTCAGACCTACCTATAACCCTAATTGTAATGTAAAGGATACAAGTCAGCCCCACCTTAATGTAATTGATAATTCATGTAAAATATAATTAATATGGTTATTATTAATTATACTGTGAGTTAGAGAGGTTGTCCCTGTTGTGCCAATAGACAATTCTATTGACAGGTCAAGTCTAATATAAGTAAAGGTAGATTCCCCATCGAGGAATCATATCTTTTGTGTGAGTTTGGAAATTTCAGCAAGTACATCTTCTTGGGAAAAGTGCACACCTCTCTTGGGCACTAGTCTTATAGGGTTTGAAAGCACCCTCTTGTGTGCTAGGTTTTCTTGCTGGTGAAGGTCTTTCTCTTGAAGAATATAGCAAAGGATTTGGCTAAGTTTTCTTCCCTTGTTGAGAAGGGTTTCCCAGGCTACTTCTTGTATTCTTCTGCATGGTGTTTCTTCTTGTGATCTTGATTGTTGCAACATAATTGGTTATGGTTTAAGTAAAATGTTAAAATGGAATGAACTTCATGCTTAAACCTTGTCTATTGAAAAATAAACACTAACTACATGATTCATGCTACTCGATGATGTAGTAAGAGTGTGAATTTGTCATGTGTGATTTGAACAAAAAATTGCATGAATGGAACCAAAATTGTAGGAATATAGTGTGAACATCATGATAAAGAGACACACAAAAGTGTGAAAAGCAAAGAATTCAAAATTTTAAAATTTTGAAAATATAGGCCTTTTTAGTTGGTGTTTAAGGGAAAAACATAAGCTATGCTAAACCCACAAATTACGAAAGGTTAGAAATTAAAAAAATATAAAAAATAGTTATATTAATAAATCAAACTCCTCGGGGGAGTTGTTCTACTATGAAGGTTTTGGTTTATTGGTATACTAAAACCCTCTCTTAAGTGGTTGTAAAGCTAAGAGAAAAAAAGTAAAGGAAAGGGGACATGTATATAAGAAAATATTCAATCCATTAGCATATATGAGAGTAATAAATGCATGAAACAATGAATTTAATGATTATACAAAATTCAAATAACATATTTGGGAGAAAAGATAAATACTTGATTTCATTCCAATGGAAAGAAAATAAACAATATATCATATCACCATGGGAGAATAATGGTAGCAAGTGGGATCTAAAGTCCTCCATGGGAGAGTGCTTTAGCATGAGTGTATGCTCAATCTCAATCTCCAATGTGTTTGGGCAGAAACCCCCTCTTGTGGATGGCCACTTTGATGTGAAAACAAATAGCGAGAGGGTAGGCAAACCAAGAATGGATGAGCAAGAACAATGAATTCTTAACTCCATAATCTCATTCCTTGAACATAACTTTGCTCTAAATTCCACCTTATTAACATTGCATAACCATGGCACATTTTCATAGGTATACATGAACCACCATTATGAACTATCTCCCATATGAATTCTCCTCATTCAATCATGGGAGCTCATGTTCTTTATGAGACCTTAAGGAAGGCCAAAGGATTGGGTGTTTATGAGGTGGGCATTCAACTTGGTTTATATAATAATAATAATAATAATAATAATCTATTTTTAAGGTCACGGCCAAGCCAGCACACCAAATTGGTGTATGAGACCCCCTTGTTTGTGGGACAAGGGACCCCCCTCCGCCCAACGATTTGACTGGTAAAGTCTACGAAGGTATACATACCCTACCCCCCTCTGGATTTGAACCTGTGACCTCTTAAGAGGAAACACATGTTCTTAACCATTAGGCCCACTCAGGCTGTATATGCATCCACTACATTATTTTAGTAGGTTCGTAGTCATTTATGAGCTATGGAGTAGTTTTGTTTACAAAATTACAAGGTTCAAATGGCTATTGAAGGTTTTTTAGCATGATTGGTGCTATTAAAGGGAGATATTTCATGTGACCTTGGAAATAATCAACTCAAGATTTGACTTTATTTAGTGGGGTGTAAATAACCATTAAATCATGTGAAGATTTGCATTATGTGATTTTTATACATGGATTTGTGATGTCTCTGGCTCTGACCATGTAAATATCATAGGTGAGTGAAATGTAGGTGATAATGCTAGGGAACACAACAATTTATACTTAGTGCAACACAAGCCAAGCTCACTATAGCTACATCAGAATCACAAACTATCATACTCATGAACAAATCCAATTCAAGTTGCACATGACATAGTTTTAGGCCTCCCGAAACCATTATGATACCATATTATCTTTCACATATGATCATATATATTCACCATATCTTAGCATAAACAATATTATCACATAACCAAAAATCCAATAAATGTAAGATATGTATCATTTGCATCCTTGATACCCTAATAAGCAATATTAGCATTATAGTTCACATCATTACAATGGATGATGTTCACAATACAATGATCACAATGAGACAACTTGATACAAATGAGGATAAAGCCTCTCATATACATAGAGGTTTGGGCTATTCACCTAAATTATAAAGTATGGGACCATATCCCATTACCATCAACACATGATAGCCCAATATACTCGTGTTGTGCCAACAACAACACCCTCAATTGATTTCTTTACTTTGACTCTAAAGCTATTTATTCTAAGTAAATAAATCGTCCCCCCCTTTTGAATTTATTGCCACTATAAAATTTTGAAACTCTCGCTTGCAAAGTTTTGAAACTTAAAATTTGATACTATGAAATCCCTCTAACTTTCTTTAACGCTTATAAAAAATTCATTTCTTCCTTCTTTCGAAATATCCTCTCTGCATCGACATATCGACACAAAATTCCTTTTCTAGCCTATACAATGGCCAAGAATCCATATTTCTCGCCGATACATTGCTTTTCAGTGATGACTTATCATCTTTTGTTGACACTTTGTTTCCTTTTAACTCTCTTGTTCTTCCTTAAAAAAATTCGATTCTTGCTTTCAAAATATCTTCTCTTAGTCAATGTATCGGCTAAATATCCTCATGCTCTATCGATACATCGACGAAAAATGTTCTTTTATGATCGATACATTGGTGGAGAATGCCCATTTCTCTTTGATATAGTTGAGCCCACAAGATTCACTAGACTTGTCGTTTCACAAGAATTGATCTTCCTCTCATATCAATGATGAAAATTGATTTTGGGGCTGATACAATGGTGATGAAATTTCATTTCGATGTCGATACAATGGCTCAAAAATCACATTTTGAGGCCGATACAACGATAGGCCCCACATATTTCACCTCCACATGTATTGAAATGACAACAACTCATATGATAATTTCTTTCGATTTTTGTGGCAAAGACCCAGTTTTAACCTCATTTAACCACATTTCAAAGTCATTTTTTCACCATTCCTGACCGCAAGAAATAGTGAAATCGACAGGAACACACCAAGCGTTGAGCTAACATTCAACTAAGATTTTTGTTCGATCATTCTCACAAGGCTGAAAGATACACATCTTGATCTCCCTACCCATTAAATTTTGTTCGAGAAAGCATATCGTCCATAAACAATTGTTAATAAAGTGATAAAAACATTACTTGTCTTGTAATTGTCCTAACCCTCATTTCCCCATTTATCCCTCATATTCATTTGGTTTAAAGTTGGGGATGTAGATTTCAACCTTGTACAATATTTACTTCAAACATATTTTCAGTAAAAGAACATAAAATATACAAAAGAAAATACAAACATTACACAAAGATTTTTCCCCTGGAAACCCAAATTGGGAAAACCAACATATTCTATATTCATTCATAGTGATACATTGTTTACAATACAATATACATATAGGAGCCAACGACATCCAAAACCCTAACCCAATGACCCAGATTAGTCAACAATCCTAATTCCTTAACCAGAAATAGAAAACCATCGACAAAAACCATGTGTTGAAAAACCGCCCAACAATGGAAATTAAAATTGAGGCAACACGAAAAATGAGGCAAAAATGCGACACGTTTCCCGAGTTGATTTTTTTTCCACATACCCAACATTCTCCCACTTGTTGTTTTCTTTGCATATAGGGGGTTACAGGGTTACATATTCAACAATCCAGGGAAACAATTCTCATGGATCCTCTACACCAAGAGAACTTCTCAGTGCTCACAGATTTTGTTAATGAATCTGCAACATTCTTCAAAGTGTCCACCTTCATCAACAATACTTTATTTTCTTCAACCATGTCTGTCACGAAGTGATATTGAATATCAATATGCTTTGTCTTTGAATGGTAAGCCAGGTTCTTTGCCATAAAAATTTCACTTTGTCTGTCACAATCTATCCTTACAACTTTTGATTAAGGTTGGTTTTCATTGATGTCAACCCTTGAAGAAAGTCCGATAGCGAATTCTGGTAGCAGAAAGGTTTGTGTAATGGACCCAAGGTTTTTTCATGTATAATGGTATGAGTTTTAACATATTTAAAGGTAATACTATTCTATATGGATAGTACGTTTCATTCCATTTCCGTTGGTATGTGGAACGTCACATAATTCCTCACGGTTAGAGAGTTATGACCATGAGAAGTTGGAGAACCCAGGTTTGGGTAATGGACCCAAGTTAGTTTGATGGATAATGGTACAAGTTTTGATATATTTTAAGGTAATACTATTCTATATGGATAGTACATGTCATTCCATTTTTGGTGGTATGTGGAACGTCACATAACTCCTCACAGTTTGAGATTTATGGCCTTACAAAGTTGGACGACTCTCATATGTCATCTAGAAGCCCCAAAAGGTCAAAGTAGTCAAAGTGGTTTAAGATATTTTAGAAGGTAAACAATAAAGTGAAGTGATGATTGTAATATAATTCAAAGTGAATACAAAAGAAATTATTTAAATAATAAATTTAATGGAGAAATTAGAAGTGGGTTAACCCTAAAATAAGGAAAGTGGGCAAAGTGACCTAGAAGATGCTTCTAAGGAAGCTACTTGGAGAGTAT
>SNQJ01S0041151.1:0-13622 GCA_010110895.2 Picea sitchensis
TTTTTCTACATATGCTAATTAAAAATTATTAATTAAAAAGAAGAAGGGGTAAAAGGTAATTTTTCTACACTTGCTAATTTGAGTTTTAGATAAAAAGGGAAAAGAGGGAAAATTAAAAGAATTTGGAAACTAAGGGAAAAAGGGTAAACATAAAGAAAAATGGAACCATAAGGTAAAAAAGCAGAATGACTAACTTAGTAGGGAATCTTTCCTTTAAGAACTTTCTAAATATGAACTCAACTAGGAATTTAGTAAGGGTGTAACTCATTAAAATGTGTAAGGTAATATGGGGACACTTAGGAGCAATTTTAAGAATGCTTTTAGGTGGGGGAGGTAAATAGGAGTAATTAAATAAATAATGAATTTAATTTTTGGTGCAACTAGGGGGATGGGTGACATGTGTACGGGGGAGTTTTTCTGATTTAAATTAATGAAAAATATATTAAATGGAAATTTGGTAAAGAAATCACTTAGAAACTCTATAAAAAGGATGGAGGAGGAGGAGTGTGGATGTCTTATTTGATGCATAACGTTACGCTGTAGATTTTTTGTCTTGATTGACTTATCTTGTGGGAGTTGGGATACACAGCTCGGGTAATGAGTGGTAGCTTGACCTTGCAAGGCGATCTAGTTGCTAGTTGTTCTTTGGTTTAGTCTGCATGGCGCCTTTGTGTCTCGGGGGGCTAAGAGTGGAGAACAATACAACTAGCATTGGATGGGAGGTATCAGTGAAGTCACATCGGTCGGCAAGTGGGAGACGAATGGAGTGTGTGTAACAACGACTCAGAGTTGTCACCTTGGGCTATGGTACGCATGCTTTATTTTTCATTGTAGATTAATATTGATCATGTGCTTCCATTACTGTAATTCTATTGTGTAAAAAAATGTGTTTTACTCAGCGTTTTTAATCGAGAACTTAAAGTCATCATAGCTTTACGCTTGTTGCATTGAATTGATTTCCTTGGAAACCGCTACCTAATTGCTATGTCTATTTCGTTTGTTTTATTTATTATGATGAAAATATTGTTCTTTATCTCTCGTCCTCATCCCTAGATCATCAGTTCATGCCTGAGTAGTTGGCTAGGAGCCGAATCGACGGTTGTCACTTCGGTGCATAGCGACCTATAGATTCTAATGCCTTGCTTTTTTGTGCATGGATGATGAACGAAGGATGTTTTTGCCCAACTATCTACCCCTATTGATTGTTCCTGGTCGATTCATTGTCTTTCACCTTCTTGCGATTGAATACATATGAGTATTGTTATCTTTCCTCTCTTCGATCATCTCATTACCCTCTGCGTTTTTACATCATCTCTGCAATTTTCATGATAGTTCCCAACTCTTGAATAAAGAGATCTCAGCGTTTTTCCATTGAATGAAAGTGTTTTTTTTCACTAATCGTGACTGTGATTTTGATTTATTTATTGTCAGTAACCGACTGTATGACAACCTCCCTTTTTTTCTATTGGAGACTGCGATCAAACCTTCAACCAACTTTTTAATTTACCTGCTTCTTGACTGAGAACTTGCATGATTTCATTATTTATTGAGAGCAAATATTTACAGGGATTTTAATCGATAACACTCAATGATATTCATAAAACTTAGTGATATTCATAACACTCAACGATATTCATAACACTCAGTGATATTTTTAGATTTTTATAAATATCAACGATGTTCATAAAACTAAGTGATATTTTCATATTTTATCAATAAAACTCGATGATAACTCTCAGCGATGTTCACAAAACTCGGTGTTTTTATTAATTTATGATAATCCTCAGCGATATTCATAAAACTCATGATATTTATATTAACTCAGTGATATTTATATTTTTATATTGATACTCATAAAACTCAATGATATTTATATTTTTATATTGATACTCATAAAACTCAGTGATATTTTTATATTTTATCAATAAAACTTAGTGATAACACTTAGTGATGTTAAACCCAACAATTTTAGGTTAATGCCCAACTTTCTGAACTGAGTTTCATTTTTAATAAAAATTTAATAAGAATGGGAAAATGAAATGTGTTTTACCCATGCTAATCATTGTGTTTTACTTATGCCATTGATCTAAGTTTTACCTTGATTATAGTTAGCGATTTTTAATCATTTCCTTTCTAAGCTCCTTCATAAATATTAATTATGTTAAAAACAACGGTTATCGACCAGGGAATTTAATGACAACCACCTTTTAATTTATGATTATAAGATATCATTCTTAGACAATGAAGTATAGTCAAATGGTAGTTGATACTTTACATTCAAAACTTATAGTGTTAATGTACAATGTATGTACTATGCATACGTGGTGTAATGGTGGGCATAGGTACAATGTATCGGTGTGTATTGGGAAACGTTTTTAGCATTTTTACTGTGTGAATTTTTGGTTGGGCAACACCCATACTTCTTAGCATTAAATTTCCCTTTAAAATGTGATTTTAGATAGCGATTTATATGTAGCTAATTAGTAATGGGTCGCGAGTCCCTGAGGGGTAGTGAATTATGGTGTTGATAGCTGCACTTTATGACTGCAATTTTATTTTTATAACTGGTTTCTATGTCAACGATTGATTCTTTATCCTACGATATTCACTGAGTAGCGATTCATGCATTCATTAGACAACAATGGTGTTTTAATGAACACCGATTGATATTTATTGCTAATATTGTTAATTACATGCTAGCGATGAAATTTAGAATTGTCAATATTGTTAATCTTGTTGATATTGTCAATGTTATTATATATTTTTAATGTTGTTGATTCAAACCTATTAACATTGTTTAAGTGATTAATTTAGACTGGTCAATACCGTTAATTAGACTTGTGAATAGTGTTAATTGCATGCCAAAAATGCATTCAGACTAGTTGTGTTAGCTTGAAAACAATTATATATAGTTTTAATATTGATTAATTTAGACTTGTTATTTTAGACTGCGAAGTTGATTATTTTATAAGCAACGTAGATCAATAGTGCACTTATTAATGGTCAATAGGCAATTGTCCGTCAGATTTTTTTTAATTTGTTAAGTACTTGTTTTAATTTACCATATGATAACATTTATGACCATAGTAACTTGATAATAGTTCACTCCTTCGCACTTAGGCATCTTTCTTAACAGATAATGGGTTTGTTTGTTGGCAAAGTCATGTAATATCTTGCACAAATTTTATTTGAATAACGTCATCTTGTGTCTTGTCGACCTGTTGCTTGAGGGCATAGGAGTAGTCTTCTTGTCAGTTATTTTGGCTTTTGGCGTGTTGGATTTATCTTGATTCCTTGGTCTAGATATGTTATGTGGCGCCAGGGTTATCGTCACACCTATCACCTGGGAAATATATGATTCTTGATGAGGGGATCATGGCATGCCCTATTGGATAGAGACAAATGATAAATTGGCTAGAGTCTATGCTTTCTGTGTGGGTGTTGTTGATCATTGTAAGTTTGTTTTTGGTTCTTGGGTCGTAACACCTTCATGCGTTTCATTTTGCACACCATAGAGGTTCTAGTTATTGGTCGTCGAGGTCATTGTGTCGGGATTGTGGATGTTCTCCTTTAGCTTGTAGGCATTTTCATGTTTGTGTGGGATGGGTAATAGTTTTTATCTGTTGATTTATGCATGTTTCGCCCAGTTGCTCGTTGTGCTAGTGTGTGGAGTCGTAGTTTTTTTGTTTCCTGATTTGCGTGTGTGTGTTCATCGCCAGGTTGTGTGGTTCAACTATTATCGTCATTGCCTTCCTTCCTAAAAAACAAAATATTGCACTTTCTGCTTTGGTTGTATTCGTACCATTGGGGTCGTTACAAATGTGTGTTAGGTAACATCATAAACATTTGTCACGTAGCTCATAATTTCAATTTTTTTTTATTTGCTTCAAGATATTGAAATCTAAATGCACATTACAAAGCAATTTAATATATCAATACTTTTGGAATCAAAATTCACAATTTCATAATTAAAATTGATACTTTTTAGGATGTCTTTAAAATTTTTAATTAGGATGTTAATCATACACTACCTTGAATTCTCAATATACTCCAAATTCAATTAAAACAATGAAAATCTAAATGCAGCAAACCAAGCCTTAGTAGATGGTGTTATTTTTTATTTTTTGTTATCAGGTCACAAAATCAAATTCTTTTTCAACTTAAGTTTTTTCAATCAAACTTAATGAAAACTATGTTTAATGTGTATAATATAAGTAGTGTTAAGTTCATCATACACATTTTTCAAGTAGCTCATAATTTCAATTTTATTTGATTTGCTTCAAGATATTGAAATCTAAATGCACATTGTAGCAATTTGATATATCAATACTCTTGGAATCAAAATTCACAATCTCATAATAAAAATTGATACTTTTTAAGATGTCTTTAAAATTTTTCATTAGGATGTTAATCATACACTACCTTGAATTCTCAATATACTCCAAATTCAATTAAAAAATGAAAATCTAAATGTAGAAAAGCAAGCCTTAGTAGATGACCTGTTATTGTTTATTTGTAGAATGATATTATTCCTAGAGATATTAATAGAGAGGTGGATGATTTTATGAAAGGTACTACATTTAGTGAATTTTTTTCTAATCCATCAATAGCCCCTTATAATGACATGGAAATGGGTCCTAGTTTTGATATGAACTTATCCTCTTCATATGAAAAAACATTTCAATCATTGCAAATAATGAACGAAAATCCTTTATGTAGTAAATTGGTTTATGCATTAAAGGATTTGTGTATATGATGAATAATTTGTAGGATTAGTATAATCACCCAAATTATAGGTCATTTTCAGTTCCCTATACAATCTATATGTTCTTCCCTCAAATTATAAATAAGGCTCGGTAAACCTTATAATTCATCAAAAATATAACTTTTCTTATTTGAATGGACCATGAAATTAAACTAAACCAAATGATTCTAGAATCCTAGATATTCATAAATACATGTACTTTCCATGCAAAATATAAAATTATGAAATGTACATGTCACTTTTTTAAAGAAATCGTAATAGTATGTCATCTTCAATTATTCGTTCATGATCGACTTTGGACATTTTCCATTTTCTAACTTTTGTTTTTTTTTTCTTGATTGAACTTCTATTAACTTTATGTTCACTGCACATACCAAATAACTATATTGACAACATATAACATCCGACTGGTAGTATTGAAAGTGAACATGAGTATCGGTTTGATGGGTTTCTTGAAAAAAATATCCTTTCAATACGATGGATTATCTTTCATATATAAAACCGTTATGATTAAAATATTCTAATAACCTCATATTTTGTTATGTGCATCGCATCAAATAATATTTCACATTTTTAGTGCTGTCTACTGTTGAAACCATGACAAATACATCTCCTACAAATAATTCAATATTTTCCAACAAGTATTTCATGTTATATTATCACACAAGTACATCTACAAGTTTTTAAAATATTTAAACATAAAAATTAGCTTCTCTAACAAGATCATAAACTCTATCTCCATAAACTAACACTATAGTTTCATTTGATTCTATCTCCTCTGAGCTTGCAAGTGGAATTTTCCCTTTTATATTAAGTTCAATATGTCTCCAAGATTTAACATATTCCACATTTTCATTTTTCGCAAATCTCTATGGATTATGTGTCCTCTATGAAAACTGAACAAAAACAAGATTAGTTTCTTCTATCAAATGCAAACACATTTTGATAGTGTTTTGTTTTAACTGAATTCACTTTTCGTGTCCCATGTATTGTACCTACTTCATATGGGATTGATTTATTTACATCTTGGTTTCCAACATACCAAAAATACATGCACAAGACAAGAGCTTGTTAACTTGAAATCAACCAAGAAAATGATTGAATATCATATAAATTTGAACACGTGAATAAAAATACCTTGTGTACATGTGTAACATGTATATATGTACACACCAACACACATCTCTTGATGGATTATTTTCATGGCTTAGCACCAGTTTTCACCAATCAACAACTTGATCAACGGATTCAAATCGATTGGCATGAGGGTTCATATGATACCTTCGAAGTGCTCATTTTACACATGCCCATGCATCATCATGCTCTCATTTTCCATGGCCACTCTAAAAAAAATTCCAACAATGTGTAATGTTTGATTTCTTATGAAGACGACACAACCAATAAAATGATCGTGAAGATTTGAACTGACCCGCACATCCATTTGACCATATCTAATGTCGATCGAATCTGATCGCATGTTCTTTCAATGAATCATAAAATTTATCAAAACAATGTTGTACATAATGTGTATCATGTGCTCGGTCATCATTTATATAAAATTGATATTCTTTAATAACATGTTGATTTTCATTGGTGATTTCTATGTTATCAAGACTCTGTCGAGCATGTCTACATAGAACATGGACACATATAGTGATTTGATCAGAATAATAATATTCACTATGTATTTATTTTTGTGCAACGAATGTGTAATTTTTTGCAAAATCAACTACAAACAAAATTGTACTTGGTGGAAACACTTCACGAGATTGTTTGAATTGTAGGTCTTGCCATCAAGATCTATTTGAATGCTTGGTGTATTTAATAATTTCTTCCTCAAAATTATTCAAAAACTCTATCACACAGATTTTATCTACATTCAAATCAATCCTTTTGGAAATAACATTTGAAGAATGTGGAACTGTGTTGTTGATATATTCATATCTCTGCCAATTGACGGTTATATTAGAAAATGATTGATCATTCATATCAATAGGATACTTTGAGTAAAAAAAAAAATATTTCCACAACAATCACATTTCTTTCCACCAACACATTTGTTTTGGTAAAATAATTCATCACCTTCTCTTTCACATAGAATTTCAGATATAAAAGCACGAAATGTGGAAGGAGGAGGTGAACTTGACCATAAAGTCTTACCAAAATCAAGAAAAGTGTCGTAATATAACTAAAATTCCACATGATAATGACAACAACAAGTGTCATGAACAATGATGGGTCTAACAAACCATGGTCTTTGTTGCACAAATGTATTGATGGAAATTTTAAATTATTTGTCCTCTTCATTGAACTTATTGAAAAATTATATGTGTTTCATTGGAAATATACGATTTGGATGTTCTTCATATTGTTTTTGTGTTATTATTCATCGCAACACATCCCTTGTATGTGGTGAAATAGGAGATTATTTAAACCAACAATTACGGGAAAATTCTTTAACATTCTATGCAAGTCTATCTTTCTAGGGTTGTCTATAAATAACTCTCCAACAAACATGTTCATCATTTGCATCTATTTGCAATCGAAATTTTCTATGTTTGTACAATGCTTTTCTTGATGTTCCCATCTCTTTTTCCATGTGTCATTTCAAATGATACTTTATATTGCTACATGAAACAATTGTTGTTTGTATCACTCTACATGCAACACTGACATAGTTTTTTCAAAATTTTCCAAAATCTTTTAATACATTGGTTATATTGTTAATGACATTCTGTTTCACCTTTGTATCTTTTGTCAACTTTTGAATATCCAATAATGATGTAGATTATTTTAAATTTCTTGACTTAATTAGATAGATTAAAAGTTGAGCTTATACTGACACTGATTCATCTTTCAAAAAAGTATTATACATATTCATAACATGATATCTTATATATGTTGATTAAGGTTGGTTGTCATTGATGTCAACCCTTGAAGAAAGCCCCACATCACAAAGGTTTGGGTAATGGACCCAATATTGTTTGATGTATATGACTCATTATTGTCTTGTCATGGTTGATAAGAAGTAATGATGGATGAACTCCAAAGTGGTCCCCTTATGGTGAAATCCCTCACGGGAAGACGCTTTGTGGAGTAAGAGAACCCATGATTAATTATGGAATAATGATAAGAAGGACAATGAATTTGTCAGGTAAACTATCCTGTATGGATAGTGCTTGTCATTCCATTTCCGGTGGTATGTGGAACATCACATAACTCCTCACGGTTAAAGAGTTATGGCCATGAGAAGTTGGAGACCCCAAGTTTGGGTAATGGACCCAAGTTTGTTTGATGGATAACAGTATGATTTATGATATATTTTAAGATAATAATATTCTATATGGATATTACATGTCATTATATTTCTTGTGTAATGTGGAACGTCACATAACTCCTCACGGTTTGAGATTTATTGCCTTACGAAGTTGGAGGACCCTCATATGTCATCTAGAAGCACCAAAAGGTCAAAGTAGTCAAAGTGGTTTAAGAGATTTTAAAAGGTAAATAATAAAGTGAAGTAATGAGTGTATTATAATTCAAAGTGACTACAAAATGAATTCTTTCAATAATAAATTTAATGGAGAAATTATAAGTCGGTTAACCCTAAAATAAGGAAAGTGGGGGCAAGTGACCTAGAAGATGTTTTTAAGGAAGCTACTTGGAGAGTATAAGTAAGAGGCAAGGCTCTCTAATTTTAATCACACTTGAGAATATTGAATATGTATAGGTGTCTAAGGTAACCAAGGATATCTAAGATGAAATTTTGAGGGAAGGTTAAGAAAAGAAGGCCGAAATGCAAGGAAGGATAAATTCTTTTGATGGTTCTTTCGAAGGTTGTTATTTATAGGCCATCTCACCATTTTCGCTATAACTTTTTTTCTAAAATGATTCAGACCTTTAAATTTCTATTCCATTGAGAAAACATATCCAAGTATCTGTGGTAAAAAATTCATCTTGTGGGTCATTGTATTTTTGGATTTACACTCCGTGGAAAATAGGGTTTGTGGTTAGTCCCGAAACTAGTCAAAAATAGGTGTTTCAGGTAAAAAACTCATCAATTATTCATAACATAACTAAATTATGTGAAACCAAATGTGTTGGTTAGGTTAACGTATTTAGTATGATGTGTAACATGTTCATATCAATTCAAAAAATATTCTGTGCAGGGCACGCTCTACAAGGTCGCTCTCTAGAATAAGACAAAATTCAACAAGGTATGTCATTTTTGCTATAAATCCTTTTCTGAGAGGTTCCAAGTAGTGACACCTGGAGGAATTGCATAAATAACACCGAATAAAAATATGTATCAATTTCAGATCTTTATACATTACAGGTATAAAGTTATGATTACTTCAAGTTAGGGTTGTTGACTAATCCAAAACTATGCATGTGAGACTAAAGAAAAGTTTGATGAAAATTCTAGTCTCTTGTTGTCGAAGTTAAGGAAGGGTTGAAAGAATGTGATAATATGCACCAGGTCTATTACAGAGTTGCAAATCAGATTTGGATGATGAAATTGATGAGGGCTTTTGGTTGAGGTACATGTTGAGTACATGGTTGAGACAAGTAGTTGATGAGTTAGCACATACATGAGGTGTATAGTTGATGATGTTGGTATATATTGATGAGTCATAGTTGATGATTAGATGAAACATTATTGGTACATGCTTGGTACATGGTTGGATCACAGTTGTTTATGATGCAAGGTTGACTCCTGAGGGTTATTTGAAAATTACTGAGTTGGTACATAGTTGATGCACTTGTTTATGGTATAAGGTTGATGCACTTGTGTTTATGGTATAGGTTGATGCACTTGTTTATGGTATAGGTTGATTACGGGTTGAGGTACAGGTTGATGCATGGTTCATATTTATTGGTACAGGTTTACAGTGGTATATCTCATAGTGACATGTTGACAGTGGTTCCATCATTCTACTTCTACTTTAGGGTGGTAGGACGGGGCAAGGACAGGTGGTTGTAGCCACCTTCTAGTTGTAGCTGAAGAACATAGAGGGTTGTAGCCTCCTTCTAGTTGTACCAAGAGAATTGGGGAGTTGGAGCTTCCCTCAGGTTGTAGCCTAAGAAACTAGGGTGTTGGAGCCTCCTTCCAGTTGCAGCTAGAAAACAAAGGAAGTTGGTGCTTCCAATGAATGTAATTCTTCAAGACATATAAGAAAAAACATTCCATGGTTTTCTCCTAATTTGGGTTTCCACATAAAACACTGGTGTACTGTGTATGTGTGTGATTGTTTATTTATTACTGCTCATTATTGGATAATAATTCTGCATTGATATAACATTTGAAGAAAAAGGATTATAATTCCACTATTAATTATGCAGATTAGCTCAAAAGTTCTGGATGACATTATCATCAGTCAAAAATCTAATCTTGACAAGTACGGACTTGGATAAAATTAGATAGAAAAGGGATCAAGCTCCAAAAAAATAGAGCAAGAAACAAATCCAAAGAGCTGTGAAGAAACAATCAAAGAGGATAGGAAGATATACAAGGAAGATTACAGGGACACTCCTCCACCAAGAAGATTTAGATTTCAGAATCAACAACAAACAGATAGCCCTCAAGAAGAAGAAGGATTCATATGAGCACCTCATCTCATAAGATATTCAACTCCCAGGTATCAAACTATATTTTTTGGCTTATGTTATGCATGCAATAATTTTGGACATAAATATGTGAATTGAAGAGCTAAAAATAGGAATAGTAATAACTTTGAGAGTTATACACAAAGGGATTATGCAAGGAGACCTAATGACACACAAAGAAGAAGTTACAATAGGTTTGAATCTTTGAGCATTGAAGTGGAATGTTACAAATGTAACAATTTTGGACACATGGCAAAGGATTTCATAATGACAGTCCCTCCTAAAGAACCTCAACAAAATAACAACAGTCATAGACAAGAACCTTAGAAAACGACATGGATAAGAAAGCAAGATCAGTATAACAATGAAGAATGCACAGTCTCTCTACAAGCTAAGCTGAAGAAACACGGTTGGTATGTTGATAGTGGATGTTCAAAACACATGATAGGTGATAAATAAAATCTTCTTACATTACAAAAAGAAAAAAAATGGATCAGTCTCCTTCGAAAATGATAATTCATCCAAAATCATTGGAGAAGGCACAATCCAAATTGGGAACAAGAATGAAAAGGCACAAAATGTTCTACTGGTAGAATATATGAAACATAATCTTCTAAGTGTGAGTCAAAAGTGTGACCAAGGTCATAAACTTACTTTCGGTTCAAAAAAGTGTGAGTTAAGAAAAGAAGGTTCAGGAAAACTGGTCGGTACAGCTGCAAGAACTTCAAACAACATATATGTGTTAAGTGAAATTGGAAATGAAAAGTGTTGTCTAGGAAAGGAAGATGAAAGTTGGCCATGGCATAGAATAATGGGTCACATGCATTTTTATAACCTTGTCAAAGTCAACAAAAGAGAAGCAGTCAGAGAAATGCCCCGGATCATGAAACTAGCCAACACTTTATGCAAGCATTGTCAACAAGGAAAGAAGACAAAGACCAGGTTCAAATCAAAGGAATATTCAACAACAAGAACACTGGAATTTGTGCACACTGATCTAGTTGGATCAACTACAACAAAGTGCTTAAAAGGTGAAAAATAGTTTATGTTATTAGTTGATGATTATACAAGAATGACTGCAGTTTGGTTTCTCAAGAACAAGTCAGAAGCTTTTGAAAAATTCAAGATCTACAAGGAAATGGTTGAAAATGAGATGGATTCAAGAATCAAATGTTTGAGATTTGATAATGGAGGAGAGTTCACTTCAACAGAATTTATGGACTACTGTAGCAGTCATGGAATGAAAAGGAAATTCTCTGTTGCTTGGACACCTCAACAGAATGAAGTTGTTGAAAGAAAGAACAGGACATTATAAGAAATGGCTCGAACAATGCTAATGGATTTCAAATTGATAGATATATTTTGGACATAGGTAGTGCATACAACAATTCACATTCAAAACAAAGTAATTCTCAGAAACAAAACTGATAAAGCTCCCTATGAGCTATGGAAAGGAAGATCAGCGAATGTGAAGCACTTCAGAGTTTTTAGAAGCAAATGCTACATCAAAAGAGAAGATGGAAGAAGGAGAAAGTTTGACTCTCATGTAGACAAAGGAATGCTTGTTGGTTACTCAAGTACAAGGAAATCATACAAGTATTACAATCTAAGATTGAACAAAGTTGTAGAAATCATCAATGTAACAATTGATGAAACAGACAGACTAGAATCAAAGGAAGAAGAAAACAAATCAATGGAACAACTTTTTAAAGAAGAAGATGAAAAAGAAGTAGAAGAGGAAGATGAAGATGAAGAGAATCTGACAGAAGCAGAAGAGAAAGTTCAGAAAGTATCTCCAAAGACACCTAGAAAACAAGTACAGAAGAATCATCCTTCATATCAGATTATTGGAAACAAAGATGCAAGAGTTGAGACTAGAAGAAAAATCCATTTACTAGAACAAACACACCTAACACTCTTATCTACAATTGAAGCAAACTGTTTTGAAGAAGCTAGCAAGGATGAATTTTGGAATAAGGCCATGGATGAAGAATTGGATCAAATTGAGAAAAATGACACTTGGGAATTGGTTCCAAGACCAAAGAATAAGAATGTGATTGGCACAAAATGGTTTTTCAAGAATAAATTGAATGAATATGGATAGGTTACAAGGAACAATTTTTGATTGGTGTGTAAAGGATATGCAAAGATTGAAGGAATCGAATTTGAAGAGACATTTTCCCCAGTTGCCAGAATTGAAGAAATCTGTTTACTTTTAGCTTATGCATGCTCCAAAAATGTTAAAGTATATCAGATGGATGTAAAATCAGTTTTTCTGAATGGGGAACTTGAAGAAGAAGTCTACATTGAAAAACTAGAAGGATTTCAATTGTCAGAGAACACAGACTATGTATGTAAATTAAAGAAGGCCTTGTATGGTCTAAAACAAGCTCCTAGAGCATGGTACTCCAGACTGGATAAGTATCTATAGTAGGCAGGGTTCAGAAAAGAAAGTGCAGAAAACAACCTCTACATCAAGGTAAGTCAAGGTAATATTTTATTAACTGAAGTTTATGTTGATGATATTATTTTTGGTAGTGATGAGGACAGGTTAAGCCAGAAATTTGCAAAAGACATTCATAATGAATT
The DNA here is from genome assembly GCA_010110895.2 of Picea sitchensis. Classification (NCBI taxonomy): domain Eukaryota; kingdom Viridiplantae; phylum Streptophyta; class Pinopsida; order Pinales; family Pinaceae; genus Picea; species Picea sitchensis. The sequence goes on from SNQJ01S0041151.1 coordinate 12,962, forward strand.
TGAAATGTTGTTACTTGGAGAACTATCCTTCTTTCTGGGACTTCAAATACGTCAAAGCAACCAAGAAATTTTTATTTCTCAAACCAAGTATATCAAAGAAATGCTAAAGAGGTTCAGAATGGAAGATTGCAAACCAGTTATCACTCCCATGCAAACCAGTTTTAAGTTGAGCAAAGTTGATGATTTGAAGTCTACATATCAGAGGTAATACAAGTCAATGATTGGAAGCCTATTATATGTGACAACATCTAGACTAGATGTAATGCAAGTAGTTGGATAGGTGGCACGATTTCAAGCAGCACCAAAGGAATCACATGTATTAGCAGTAAAGAAGATTTTCAGATATCTCAAAAGAATAGAAGAGTTTGGATTATGGTATCCAAAATGAAAATATCTATCACTTATTACCTACACATATGCAGATTGGGCAGGTTCTATTGATGACTGACGAAGCACCAATGGAGTAGCGTTCTACTTAGGTAAGTGCTTGGTATCATGGCTAAGCAAGAAAACATCATCAGTATCTCTATCTACAATCGAGATAGAGTATATTGCAGTAGCATGATGTTGTACATAGGTTCTTTGTATGAAACAAACTTTGACAGATATACAGGTTGAGTATGATGAGCCCATTCCAATATATTGTGATAATACAAGTGCC
>SNQJ01S0041151.1:16308-50654 GCA_010110895.2 Picea sitchensis
AGTTGAAAAAGAATTTGATTTTGTGACCTGATAACAAAAAATAAAAAATAACACCATCTACTAAGGCTTGGTTTGCTGCATTTAGATTTTCATTGTTTTAATTGAATTTGGAGTATATTGAGAATTCAAGGTAGTGTATGATTAACATCCTAATTAAAAATTTTAAAGACATCCTAAAAAGTATCAATTTTAATTATGAAATTGTGAATTTTGATTCCAAAAGTATTGATATATTAAATTGCTTTGTAATGTGCATTTAGATTTCAATATCTTGAAGCAAATAAAAAAAAATTGAAATTATGAGCTACGTGACAAATGTTTATGATGTTACCTAACACACATTTGTAACGACCCCAATGGTACGAATACAACCAAAGCAGAAAGTGCAATATTTTGTTTTTTAGGAAGGAAGGCAATGACGATAATAGTTGAACCACACAACCTGGCGATGAACACACACACGCAAATCAGGAAACAAAAAAACTACGACTCCACACACTAGCACAACGAGCAACTGGGCGAAACATGCATAAATCAACAGATAAAAACTATTACCCATCCCACACAAACATGAAAATGCCTACAAGCTAAAGGAGAACATCCACAATCCCGACACAATGACCTCGACGACCAATAACTAGAACCTCTATGGTGTGCAAAATGAAACGCATGAAGGTGTTACGACCCAAGAACCAAAAACAAACTTACAATGATCAACAACACCCACACAGAAAGCATAGACTCTAGCCAATTTATCATTTGTCTCTATCCAATAGGGCATGCCATGATCCCCTCATCAAGAATCATATATTTCCCAGGTGATAGGTGTGACGATAACCCTGGCGCCACATAACATATCTAGACCAAGGAATCAAGATAAATCCAACACGCCAAAAGCCAAAATAACTGACAAGAAGACTACTCCTATGCCCTCAAGCAACAGGTCGACAAGACACAAGATGACGTTATTCAAATAAAATTTGTGCAAGATATTACATGACTTTGCCAACAAACAAACCCATTATCTGTTAAGAAAGATGCCTAAGTGCGAAGGAGTGAACTATTATCAAGTTACTATGGTCATAAATGTTATCATATGGTAAATTAAAACAAGTACTTAACAAATTAAAAAAAATCTGACGGACAATTGCCTATTGACCATTAATAAGTGCACTATTGATCTACGTTGCTTATAAAATAATCAACTTCGCAGTCTAAAATAACAAGTCTAAATTAATCAATATTAAAACTATATATAATTGTTTTCAAGCTAACACAACTAGTCTGAATGCATTTTTGGCATGCAATTAACACTATTCACAAGTCTAATTAACGGTATTGACCAGTCTAAATTAATCACTTAAACAATGTTAATAGGTTTGAATCAACAACATTAAAAATATATAATAACATTGACAATATCAACAAGATTAACAATATTGACAATTCTAAATTTCATCGCTAGCATGTAATTAACAATATTAGCAATAAATATCAATCGGTGTTCATTAAAACACCATTGTTGTCTAATGAATGCATGAATCGCTACTCAGTGAATATCGTAGGATAAAGAATCAATCGTTGACATAGAAACCAGTTATAAAAATAAAATTGCAGTCATAAAGTGCAGCTATCAACACCATAATTCACTACCCCTCAGGGACTCGCGACCCATTACTAATTAGCTACATATAAATCGCTATCTAAAATCACATTTTAAAGGGAAATTTAATGCTAAGAAGTATGGGTGTTGCCCAACCAAAAATTCACACAGTAAAAATGCTAAAAACGTTTCCCAATACACACCGATACATTGTACCTATGCCCACCATTACACCACGTATGCATAGTACATACATTGTACATTAACACTATAAGTTTTGAATGTAAAGTATCAACTACCATTTGACTATACTTCATTGTCTAAGAATGATATCTTATAATCATAAATTAAAAGGTGGTTGTCATTAAATTCCCTGGTCGATAACCGTTGTTTTTAACATAATTAATATTTATGAAGGAGCTTAGAAAGGAAATGATTAAAAATCGCTAACTATAATCAAGGTAAAACTTAGATCAATGGCATAAGTAAAACACAATGATTAGCATGGGTAAAACACATTTCATTTTCCCATTCTTATTAAATTTTTATTAAAAATGAAACTCAGTTCAGAAAGTTGGGCATTAACCTAAAATTGTTGGGTTTAACATCACTAAGTGTTATCACTAAGTTTTATTGATAAAATATAAAAATATCACTGAGTTTTATGAGTATCAATATAAAAATATAAATATCATTGAGTTTTATGAGTATCAATATAAAAATATAAATATCACTGAGTTAATATAAATATCATGAGTTTTATGAATATCGCTGAGGATTATCATAAATTAATAAAAACACCGAGTTTTGTGAACATCGCTGAGAGTTATCATCGAGTTTTATTGATAAAATATGAAAATATCACTTAGTTTTATGAACATCGTTGATATTTATAAAAATCTAAAAATATCACTGAGTGTTATGAATATCGTTGAGTGTTATGAATATCACTAAGTTTTATGAATATCATTGAGTGTTATCGATTAAAATCCCTGTAAATATTTGCTCTCAATAAATAATGAAATCATGCAAGTTCTCAGTCAAGAAGCAGGTAAATTAAAAAGTTGGTTGAAGGTTTGATCGCAGTCTCCAATAGAAAAAAAGGGAGGTTGTCATACAGTCGGTTACTGACAATAAATAAATCAAAATCACAGTCACGATTAGTGAAAAAAAACACTTTCATTCAATGGAAAAACGCTGAGATCTCTTTATTCAAGAGTTGGGAACTATCATGAAAATTGCAGAGATGATGTAAAAACGCAGAGGGTAATGAGATGATCGAAGAGAGGAAAGATAACAATACTCATATGTATTCAATCGCAAGAAGGTGAAAGACAATGAATCGACCAGGAACAATCAATAGGGGTAGATAGTTGGGCAAAAACATCCTTCGTTCATCATCCATGCACAAAAAAGCAAGGCATTAGAATCTATAGGTCGCTATGCACCGAAGTGACAACCGTCGATTCGGCTCCTAGCCAACTACTCAGGCATGAACTGATGATCTAGGGATGAGGACGAGAGATAAAGAACAATATTTTCATCATAATAAATAAAACAAACGAAATAGACATAGCAATTAGGTAGCGGTTTCCAAGGAAATCAATTCAATGCAACAAGCGTAAAGCTATGATGACTTTAAGTTCTCGATTAAAAACGCTGAGTAAAACACATTTTTTTACACAATAGAATTACAGTAATGGAAGCACATGATCAATATTAATCTACAATGAAAAATAAAGCATGCGTACCATAGCCCAAGGTGACAACTCTGAGTCGTTGTTACACACACTCCATTCGTCTCCCACTTGCCGACCGATGTGACTTCACTGATACCTCCCATCCAATGCTAGTTGTATTGTTCTCCACTCTTAGCCCCCCGAGACACAAAGGCGCCATGCAGACTAAACCAAAGAACAACTAGCAACTAGATCGCCTTGCAAGGTCAAGCTACCACTCATTACCCGAGCTGTGTATCCCAACTCCCACAAGATAAGTCAATCAAGACAAAAAATCTACAGCGTAACGTTATGCATCAAATAAGACATCCACACTCCTCCTCCTCCATCCTTTTTATAGAGTTTCTAAGTGATTTCTTTACCAAATTTCCATTTAATATATTTTTCATTAATTTAAATCAGAAAAACTCCCCCGTACACATGTCACCCATCCCCCTAGTTGCACCAAAAATTAAATTCATTATTTATTTAATTACTCCTATTTACCTCCCCCACCTAAAAGCATTCTTAAAATTGCTCCTAAGTGTCCCCATATTACCTTACACATTTTAATGAGTTACACCCTTACTAAATTCCTAGTTGAGTTCATATTTAGAAAGTTCTTAAAGGAAAGATTCCCTACTAAGTTAGTCATTCTGCTTTTTTACCTTATGGTTCCATTTTTCTTTATGTTTACCCTTTTTCCCTTAGTTTCCAAATTCTTTTAATTTTCCCTCTTTTCCCTTTTTATCTAAAACTCAAATTAGCAAGTGTAGAAAAATTACCTTTTACCCCTTCTTCTTTTTAATTAATAATTTTTAATTAGCATATGTAGAAAAATAATCATTTATTTTTTTTCAAAAATTGATCCCCCAAATTAATTTGATTTTAATAAATTAATTGAATTTATTACCCCTTTCTCGTAACCTGTTTAAATATGATTATATTATTATTAATAAAAATATTTTACCACAAGTATCACTTAGGCCTAGATTTTAATTTCCTAGGTTGGGTGACATTTTTATTGGGGAAAATGTTTTTTTTTTTAAATCTTACTTATCATGCCATTCATTTTAAGACCGACTAGGTTTATTCACTTACCCGTTGAAATTGCAACGTACCCTTCAGGCACTAGGTGCTCCTAGGGTGCCACTCAACGTTTTATGTTTTCCTTGCACGATGTGCCCTTTAGGACGCACTACGTTCTCCAAGGGTGCCACTCAACGTTTTATGTTTTCCTTGCACGATGTGCCCTTTAGGACGCACTACGTTCTCCAAGGGTGCCACTCGTCTCTTTCCATTTTCCTTGCATGACGTACCCTTTAGGACGCACTACATGCTCCAAGGGTGCCACTCGCCTCTTGACTTACTTGGTAGACATCAAAAACCCCTGGAGTCAATACTTCACTAGGTGATCTTGTGGGAGACTAAGGGCCTCTAAAGAATAAGGCCCCTAGCTTATTGCGTGCCCCTTAGAATCATTGTCAACGACTATCACAATCTTCCCTCATGACATCGTGGGTCTTATCGAACTAGGTAATCGTTAACCTACAGTTTAATCCATGATGGGAGTGCTAGTAGGTTGTGGAAGGGCTTATGTACACACCTCTCCCTCAATGTCTCTCATTATCGTGCATGACCCCTCTACTCCACATGTGATTCTGGTCGGAAAGCCATCATTAGCCTGCACCATCAACGAATCATGCCAAAAATAAAATCAATCATCATAACATCTAAGCATATGTGCATATGTCATATCAACAATAATCAAAACCCAATAGTCCACTCCCTGACTTGATATAGAGTCCAAGGGGTTTCATCGATGCCTCTGCATCCTCGAGGTCCAAAGTCCTTCACACTCAGGAGAACCTAGTCAATAGCACCTGCCTATGTAGACACACAAAATAAAATATCCAAAATGCCTCATAATCCTAATCAAACGTCGAATAGTATAATAATCTAGATCACTTGCAAGCAAGTGTCCTCAAAGAATAAGTTCGCTTAGTACGCGCAAGAGCGGGATGTTACATACACCCCCTCTGGTTCTAAAATTCATCCCAAAGTTTCATAGTATATAAGTGTCGAAATAATGTGTATCACAATATCATAAGTCTATCTATCAAACAAAAATGGAAGTTGTTGACGCATATCATATGCGTCCTCCCAGGTCGTTGAGTGGGGCACTATAGTTGTCCCACTAGACCTTGACCTAATCTATTGTTCAATATCAAATGTGATGATCCATGATGTGGATAGGCTCAGCCAAGAGCACCCCCATGTCTAATACCTGCAAGGAACTCATGTCAATAGCATGTGTAGGATCACTAATATAATGTCTCAAAACAGATACGAGAAAACATCGTGCATACGCCTCAAAGAATCAGGCAAGGCTAGTCGACAAGCCACGGGCCCCTTCCTCTCCACAATCTCGAAAGGTCCCACAAACCTAGGAGAGATTTTATCTCCCTTTCCAAACTTGATCAAACTCTTATGCATTTTTACCCGCACGAAGACTCGATCACCAAATTTGTAACTATGGTCGACACGACGTGCATCGGTATAACTCTTCTATCGATCCTATGATTCATTGATCCTTTGTCTTGTTGTTTGCATTTGACATTCCATTTCTTGGATCACTTCTAGTCCCACTAGGACCCTATCCTCAATTCGATCCCAACTGAAAGGAATTTGACACAGTCGCCCATAAATAAACTCGAAAGGCGCCATCTTAATGGTGCTTTGGTAATTGTTGTTATAAGAGAATTCTACCAGTGGCAAACATTCTTCCCATTGCTTCTGTTGGTCCATCATGTACATGCGCAACATGTCTTCCAATTCTTGGTTTGTTTGTTCAGTCTGATCATCTGTCTCAAGGTGATACTCAATACTAAGTTTAATTTGGGTTCCCAAGGCCTCTTGGAAACTAGTCCAAAATTTTCCAGTAAACATCGATCATCGATCAGATATAATATTCTTAGGCACTCCATGCAGCCTCAGAATCTCACTAATGAAAACTTTAGCTATGTCAAGTGTCTGATACATCATAAGAAAAAGAAGAAAATGGGCACTCTTTGTCAGAGTGTCGATCACCACAAAAATTGAGTCGTGTCTCCTTCTTGTCAATGGCAATCCAACAATGAAATCCATCAAAATAACCTCCCATTTTGATTCTGGAATAGCATGTGGCTATATTAATCCTCATGGATGTCTATGTTCAGCCTTTACCTACTCACATTCTAGACATTTGGCCACATAGTTGACTATTTATTCCTTCATTCCTTTCTAGAAGAATAAGGGTTTAAGGTCTGTCCTCATCTCCGTGACTCCCGAGTGAGCCATGTAAACTGCTCTGTGAGCCTCGTTTAGGATCAAAATGCTCAACTCGTCATTCAATGGTATGTAAATCCGATTTTTAAACCTCATTAATCCATCTTTGTCAAACATAAATCCTTAAAAGCTTGGTACCATCATTGTGTTTTGTCTCATAAAATCCTTGACCTGTTTGTGCCAGTCATCATCGTGCTTTAAAGTTAGAATCTTTTCACGTAGATTCGTTTGAAGCGGAAACACCAAAAATATGCGTGGTATCCGACTTAATGCATCTTCCACTCGGTGCATTGTCCCTTTTATGTAAGTAATCTTGAAGTTGTACTCACTAAGTAGTTTCGACCAATGTCGTTGTCGCGCGTTCAAGTCGCTTTGTGTAAATATGTGTTGTGGTCCACAGTGGTCCATTTTTAGTTCAAATCTTCATCCAACAAGGTAGTGTCTCCAAAATCTCAAGGAATAAATAATGGCTAACAACTCCAACCCATGCATCACATACTTCTCCTCATGCCTTCTCAATTTCCTCGAGATGTAAGCGATCACTCGATCGTCTTTCATCAAGACTCTGCCTAAGCCTTCCTTGGATGCATTAGTGCATACAAAGAAGTTTGTATCCATGTCAGGGACCTTTAGTATCGGTGTTGTTTTCAATAGATCCTTGAGCCTCCGAAATGCCTCCGCGCATTTCTCGGTCCAAACAATTTTTTTGTTCTTCTTCTGCAATTACGTGATTGGATTTGCTATCTTCGAAAATCCCTCAACGAATCGTCGATAGTATCCTGATAAAACCATGAAGCTATGGACTTCCAAGACATTCTTTGGCACATACCATTCCATAATAGCCTCGACATTTGTTGGGTCCATGACGATACCTTCGTTGGAGATGACATGCCCTAAGTAATGAATCTTCGATTGATAAAAAAAACATTTGGACAATTTCCCATACAATATTTTCTCTCGCAGACACTGTAGTACCAAGCGCAAGTGCTTGTCATGATCCTCCATCATCCAAGAGTAAATCAAAATATCGTCAATGAATACTTGGACGAACTTATCCAAGTACTCGTGGAACACCCCGCTCATTAAACTCATAAATACCCCTGGCGCATTTGTCAGTCCAAACGGTAAAACAATAAACTCATAATGTCCAAACCTCCTATTAAAAGAGATCTTAGGGATGTCACCCTCCTTGATGCATAATTGGTGATACCCTGATCAAAAATTGATCTTTGAAAACACCGTCGACCCTTCATTTGATCGAACAGATCATCAATCCTCGGCAACAGATATTGAAGCTTGATCATTGTCTTGTTCAGCTGATGGTAGTCAATGCAGAGTCTCCACGACCCATCCTTCTTTCGTATGAAAATAACAGGTGTGCCCCATGGTGACACACTTGGACGTATAAGTCCCAGGTCCAACAACTCCTTTAGTTGCATTCTCAACTCCTATAACTCTGGGGTTGACACACAATAAGGAGTTCTTTCTATTAGTTCAGTCCCCAGTTTTAGGTCTATGGTAAATTCAAATTCCCTTTCTGACGACATCCCACATAACTCATCCAAGAAGACGTACGCAAAATCTCTCACCATAGGAAGGTTTTCTAGACCTTCCGCTACTCCCTTGTCATTTAACGCAAGGATCACATAAATCTTACACCCCTTGCGCATGCTCTTCCGTAACTGAAAGGAAGAGATGAACCTTAGTGAAACTCCCTGGTTTCAACCTACAATCATGCGTCTTTGTCCCTCATCATCGAGCAAGTTCAACCGTTTCGTCTTGCAGTTGAGTATCACCTCATACGATTCCAACCAGTCCATACCGATCACGACGTCATAAGATCCTAATATCGTGACGTATAGGTTGTCCCTAGTGACAAAATATCCCATGTTAAGGGTACAACTCATAACCTTTCCTCCAACCTTTTGTTTGGCTCCCGAATCCATCTCTACAAAGCTAAACTCATCATGTTCGACTTCCTTTACCTTAATCCTTTTTAGCGTTGCACCAGAAATGAAACTCTCAGTAGCACCGAGATATATTAAAATACTAAGGGTTTGGTCAATGACGGTACCTGACGTCTCGAGCACAGTCGACTTGTGCTCTGCCTAGCAGTTATTCACCGCTGCATGAATCTGATGGGCCTTTCCCAAATCTACCACAATAGTGGGTTCGAATGATTCAGATACTCTAGTCCTCTCCACTATGAAGTTGCGCTAGTAGTGTGGCTCCCCACAAGTCCAACACCCCTTCTTCAGTCCAGTACTCCTGGAACCCGAAGTAGAAGATGATGGCCCACCGAGCTAGAATCCTGGTTTGTTCTGCTGAACAGGTCTAAATTGTTGTTCCTGTAGTCGATGCTGCTACTAATGTTGTGGTCCCTAGTAAGGAGTTCGTTGTTGAGGTGTTGGTCGCCGAGGTGTAGTGAAATTGGATCCTCTCTAGAAGCCACGATACCCTGAAATCTATCTAGTTGGTGTCTAATGCTACTGTGCACCAGATGACACCTACCCTGTTGGTCTTGCTGGAGTCCTTCTCTGACCCCCACTGATAAGATCATCCTCTACTTTGAGGGCCTTCTGGATGACATCATGCAAGGTTCGTGACATCAGAATCCTAACCTTTACACGAATGTTGACATTAAGGCCAAACAAGAACCTGTTGACCTTAAGTTTCTCAGTATTAAGGTGCAGAGCATACTAAAGAAACTCCATAAAATGAGCCTCGACATATTCTACAACCATGCCTTGGTGGATACGCCATTCGGGGCACCAAAGAACTCAACAAATTTGACCTTCTCGAGTTTGCGGTGAATGCTACCAGTACCGACCAAAGTGTGTGGTGACCCTCAGGGGGTGTCGGTGCTCTGGCCTCATATCTGTCCAAATGACAGATCAATGCCTCATACATCCTCTGAAAGGACCTCATCAGCCAAACCACATCACCCACTGCTATCTTCTCCTGCTCGACAAATTGTTTGTCTCCCTGGGGGTTACACCCCTTAGGCGTGGATGCTACTGGAGGTGTCGTGCCTCCTCCCTTAGCACCCCGTCATCTACCTCCATGATGTCCTCTAACCATGATTACCTGCATGAATACAAGACAACTTAATTAGCAACATTATAATAAAATATCACATCAACTAAAGTCATAGTGATCCCAAGTCGCGGGTTGAACCGACTCTGATACCATATGTAACGACCCCAATGGTATGACTACAAGCGAAGCGGAAAGTAAATTTTTTATTTTATTTTTATAGGTAGGAAGAAAACGACGACAATAGTTGAACCACACAACCTGACGATGAACACATGCACACAGATCAAGAAACAAATAATTATGACTCCAATCACTAGCACAACAAGCAACTAGGTGAAACATGCGTAAATCAACAGATAGAAACTACTACCTTTCTGACACAAACATGACAATGCCTACAAGCTAAAGGACAACATCCACAATGTTGACACAACGAACTCGACGACTAGTAACTAGAACCTCTATAGCGCACAAAACCAAATGCATGAAGGTGCTACGACCCAAGCACCAACAACAAACTTACAACGATCAACAACACCCACACGGAAAGCACAAAATCCTGCCAAGTTATCATTCACCTCTATCAAATAGGGCGTGCCATGATCCCCTCATCAGGAATCATGTCGTCCCCAAGTGATAGGTGGGACAATAACCTTGGTTCAACATAACCTATTCGGACCAAGGAATCAAGATAAATCCAACGTGCCAGGAGCCAAAATAACTGACAAGAAGACTACACCGACGCCCTCAAGCAACATGTCGACAAGATGCAAGATGACGTTATTCAAATAAAATTTGTGCAAGATATTACACGATTTCGCCAACAAACAAACCCATTATATGTTAAGCAAGATGCCTATGTGTGAAGGAGTGAACTATTATCAAGTTACTATGGTCATAAATGTTATCATATGGTAAATTAAAACAAGCGCTTAACAAATAAAAGAAAAAGATGACTAACAATTGCCTACTAACCATTAATAAGTGCACTACTGATCTACGTTGCTTATAAAATAATCGACTTTGCGGTCTAAAATAACAAGTATAAATTAATCAATATTAAAACTATATATAATCGATGCCACACTAACATAGCTAGTCCAAATGCATTGTTGGCATGCAATTAACACTATTCACAAGTCTAATTAACCGTATTGACCAGTCTAAATTAATCACTTAAAAAATGTTAACAGGTCTAAATCAACAACATTAACAATATATAATAATAGTGACAATATCAAAAAGATTAACAATATTGACAAGTCTAAATTTCATCGTTGGCATGTAATTAACAATATTAATAATAAATATTAATCGTTGTTCATTAAAACACCACTGTTGTCTAATCGATGCATGAATCGTTGCCCAATGAATACCACGGGATAAAGAATCAATCGTTGACATATGAACCCTTTATAAAAATAGAATTGTGGTCATAAAGTGTGGCTGTCAGGACACTAATTCGCTACCCCTCAGGGACTCGCGACCCTTTACTAATTAGCTATATATAAATCATTATCTAAAATGACATATTAAAGTGAAATTTAACGCTGATAAGTATGGGTGTTTCCCATCCAAATATTCACATACTAAAAATGCTAAAAACATTTCCCAATACACACCAATACACTGTCCCTACGCCCACCATTACGCCGCCTATACACAGTACATACGTTGTACATTAACACTATAAATTTTCACTATAAATTATCAGCTACCATTTGACTATACTTCGCTATCTAAGAATGCTATCTTATAATAATAAATTAAAAGGTGGTTGTCATTAAATTCATTGGTCTATAGCCATTGTTTTTAACAAGATTAATATTTATGAAGGATCTTAGCAAGGAAATGATTAAAAATCACTAACTATAATCAAGGTAAAACTCAGTCAAGGGCATAAGTAAAACACATCGATTAACATGGGTAAAACACATTGCATATTCCCATTCTTATTCAATTCTTATTAAAAAGAAAACTCAGTCCTGAAAGTCGGGTGTTATCCTAAAGTTGTTGGGTTTAACATCGCTGAGTGTTATCATTGAGTTTTATTGATAAAAATATAAAAATATCATTGAGTTTTATGAGAATCGATGAGTGTTATGAACATCGCTGATATTTATAAAAATATAAAAATTAATGAGTTTTATGAGTATCAATATAAAAATATAAATATCACTAAGTTAATATAAATATCCCAGAGTTTTATGAATATTGCTGAGTGTTATCATGAATTAATAAAAGCCGAGTTTTGTGAACATCGTTGAGAATTATCACCGAGTTTTATTGATAAAAATATAAAAATATCACTGTGTTTTATGAACATCACTGATATTTATAAAAATATAAAAATATCATTGAGTTTTCTGAATATCAATGAGTGTTATGAATATCACTGACTTTCATGAATATCACTGAGTGTTATCGATTAAAATCAAAGTAAATATTTTCTCTCAATAAATAATGAAATCATGAAAGTTCTCAGTCAAGAAGCAGGTAAATAAAAACATTGTTTGAAGGTTCGATCGCAGTCTCCAATAAAAAAAAAAGAGGTTGTCATACAGTCGGTCACTAACAATAAATAAATCCAAATCACAGTCACGATTAGTAAAAAAAACACTTTCATTCAACTGACAAACACTGAGATCTCTCCATTCAAGAGCTAGGAATTGTCATGAAAATCGCAGAGATGATGTAAAAACACAGAGGGTAATGAGATGATCACAGAGAAGAAAGATAACAATACTCAGAGGTATTCAATCGTAAGAAGGCGCAAGACAATCAATCGACCAGGAACAATCAACAGGGGTAGACAGTTGGGCAAAACCATCCTTCGCTCATGATCCATGCGGAGAAAAGCAGGGCATTAGAATCTATATGTGGCTATGTAATGAAGTGACGATCATCGATTCGGCTCATGGCCAACTGTTGAGGCATGGACTGATGATCTAGGGATGAGGACAAGAGATAAATAATAATATTTTCATCATAATCAATAAAAAAAAATAGAATAGACATAGCAATAAGGGATCGGTTACTAGGGAAATCAATTCAATGCAACGAGCATAAAGCTATGATTACTTTAAGTTCTCGATTAAAAATGTTGAGTAAAACACATATTTTTTTACACAATAGAATTACAGTAATGGAAGCACAAGATCAATGTTAATATACCATGCAAAATAAAAGCATGCGTATCATAGCCCAAAGTGACAGCTCTGAGTCGTTGTTTCGCGCTCTTCGTCCAGCTCCTGCTTGTCGATCGATGTGACTTCACCGGTACCTCTCAGCCAACGCTAGGGGTACTCTTCTTCCCCTTTATCCCCCCGAGCTGCAAAGGGGCCATGCACACTAAACCAAAGAAAAACTAGCAACCAACTCGCCTTGCAAGGTCAAGCTACCACTCGTTACCCGAGCTGGGTATCCCAAGTCTCACAAGATATGTTAGTCAAGACAAAAATTCTACAACATAACATTACTCATCAAAGAAGAGATCCACACTCCTCCTCCTCCATCCTTTTTATAGAGTTTTTAAGTGATTTCTTTCCCAAATTCCCATTTAATTTATTTTTCATTAATTTAAGTCAGAAAAACTCCCCCCGTACACATGTCACTCATCCCCCTAGTTGCACCAAAAATTAAATTCACTATTTATTTAATTACTCCTATTTCCCTCTCCCACTTAAAAGTATTCCTAAAATTTCTCCTAGGTGTCCCCATATTCCCTTACACATTTTAATGACTTACGCCCTTACTAAATTCCTAGTTGATTTTGTATTTAGAAAGTTCTTAAAGGCAATCTTCCTTAGTAAGTCAGTCATTCTGGTGGTTTTCCTTATGTTTCCTTTTTTCTTTATGTTTCCCCTTCTTCCCTTAGTTTCCAAATTATTTTAAGTTTCCCTCTTTTCTCGTTTTATCTAAAACTCAAATTAGCAAGTGTAGAAAAATTACCTTATACCCCTTTTTCTTTTCAATTAATAAACTTTAATTAACATATGTAGAAAAAAAATCATTTCTTTTTTTTCAAAAAATGATCCCCCAAAGTAATTTGATTGCAATAAATTAATTGAATTTCTTACCCCCTTCTTGTCACATGTTTAAATATGATTATATTACTATTATTATTATTATTATTATTATTATTTTACCATAAGTATCACTTAGACCTAGATTTTAATTTCCTAGGCTCGGTCACATTTTTATTAGTGAATTTTTTTTTTTTTAAATCTTACTTATCACGTCATGCATTTTAAGGTTGACTAGGTTTATTCACTTACCTATTGAAATTGCGACGTGCCCTTCAGGACACACTAGGTTCTCTAAGGGTTTCACTCACCTTTTTATGTTTTCCTTGTGCAACGTGCCCTTCAGGATGCACTACGTGCTCCAAGGGTGCCACTCGTCTCTTTCCATTTTCATTGCATGACGTGCCCTTCAGGACGCACTACATGCTACAAGGGTGCCACTCACTTCTTGAATGACTTGGTAGACATCCAAAACCCCTGGAGTCAATACTCCGCTAGGTGATCTTGTGGGAGACTAAGGGCCTCTAAGGAATAAGACCCCTAGCTTACTGTGCACCCCTTAGAATCATCGTGAGCGACTGTCGCAGTCTTCCCTCATGACATCGTGGGTCTTATCGAACTAGGTAATCGTTAACCTATAGTTCGATCCATGACAAGAGTGCTAGTAGGTTGTGGCAGGGTTGCTGTCCACACCTCTCCCTCAACGTCTCTCTTTATTGTGCATGACCCCTCTACTCCACATGTGAGTCTGGTCAAGAAGATATCGTCAGCCTCAATCATCAACGAATCATGTCAAAAATAAAATCAGTCGTCATAACATCTAATCAGATGTGCATATGTCATATCCACAATAATCAAAACCCAATAGTCCACTCCCTGACTCGATCCAGAGTCCAAGGGGTTTCATCGATGCCTCTGCATCCTTGAGGTCCAAAGTCCTGCACACTTGGCAGAACCCAGTCAATAGCACCTGTCTATGTAAACACATAAACTAACATATCCAAAATGCCTCATAATCCTAATCAGACATCCAATAGTATAATAATCATGATCACTTGCAAGCAAGTGTCCTGAAAGAGTTAGTTCGCTCAGTGCGTGCAAGAGCGGGATGTTAGAACATTTTAAACATAGTTTTCATTAAGTTTTATTGAAAAAACTTAAGTTGAGAAAGAATTTGAGTTGTGACATGATAACAAAGTTGGAAGTTTACTCAATGTAGACCTTGAATTGCGGATGGTGTGTTGCTATCCCTGCAAATTTTTGAATAGAAATTTATTCTGTGATATTGAACAACACTCATAGGTTTCATATTATTGGCACTAGTGAATGCTTCTAATGTGCAGAGGATTGATAATCCATCAACCCTTTTCTACCCTTTTCGGTACATAAACAATTTATATCAATATAAATTTTAATGAAAATTGTAACAACCCCTTTTCGTTACGACTACAAGTGAAGCAGAAAGTGCAAATTTTTCTTTCTTATGTTTTTTTTTAAATAGGAGGACAACAACGAATACATATAAACATCATAATTGATGACGAGCACCATGCCCACAAAACATGAAACAAAAAACTATGACTCCACGCTATGGAACAAGGAAGATGGGTGAAACATGCGTAAAACAACAAGGAGAAATGGTTACCCGCTCGACACAAACATGACCATGCCTACAAGCTAATGGACAACATCCCCAACCCGACACAATGACCTTGATGACCAATGACTATAACCTCAAGGCACGTGAACCAGACGTGTGAAGCATTTACAACTCAAGTGCTACAACAACTTACAATGATCAACAACACTCAGATGGGAGCACAGAGTCCGGCCATGATATCATTCACCTCAATCCAATAGGGCGCACCGTGATCCCCTCATCAGGGATCATGTCGTCACAAGGAGATAGGCATGACCATAACCATGGCGCAACAACATAACTAGACCAATCACCCATGAAGGAAATCAATGCGCTAGGAGACCAAATTAACTGTCAACAGATGACGACTAACCCCAGGCACTCCATCGACAAGTCAACAAGACACAAGGGAAACTAACGACTAAGGAATTCATATGGCACACTAAAATTCTTGCGCAACCAAAGATCTTGCGAAAACACCTCAATCGATACGTAAAATAATCACCATCAACACTTAGCTCGTTGTAACTATTTTCCGATACGAATGTCAGAAAAGTGTTTTCCTAAGGAGGAATTTTGCTAACCTTTAACCTGAAACAAGTAAAATTGTTATCTAACCATTATGTCCTTGTCTAAATACTTGTTTCCTAATTGTACACCAATGACAATGTCTTTTACATAATAAAAAGATGGGACATTACACATCCAGTAAAATTGAAATCAAGGGGTTTTAAATTCAGAACTGAATTTCTTAACTTCATTTTAGTTATGCTAACTATTAAATACTAATTAATATTTGTTCTAAAGTAAGTACTACTTGCTACTCAAAAGAGATTGATAACTCATTCATCCTATCACCTTCAATTTTAACAATAGATAAAATAGATAAAACAGATAAAATAGATAAAAATGAGGAAAGCGATAGGACACATACTCCAGCGCTGTCAATGCATCCACGTAGACCAGAAATGTAGGTTCGCAACCAACAATGCAATAATTACCTGTAGATAGATCTCAGTGTTAAATTCGGTGTGAAATTATCCCTCTGCGTAAATAGCAGTATATTAAATTGCTTGTATGAACATTAAATTAGTTTGTTAAAAAAAAATCGCTATCCTAAAACGAATTTCGCCACCCGTTAACATCAGAAATTTGTTGTCATATCAGACTATGACAAGCATTGCAGACTATTACGACAATATCACCTACACTAGGAATACAGGAAAATGTAGAGTAACTAACTGACTACAGTGCTACAAGGACTATTATAAGTGGAGAATGACAGATAGGAAGAGAACTCACAGCTCTCGCAGATTTTGTAAGACAAGAAACTAAACCTTCAATCAGCGATGCGTCCATGCAACGCGTCAAAGGCCTTAAACCTTCCAAATTCACCAGATCATCGAAGCCTCGAACACCAGGTAGGCGCAAGAATTCCAGCGATTAAGTTTCAGAATTCTTCTCGTATCGAACAATTTTTTCCGATTTCTGAAATCCCTGCCAAGTAGTGCATATTCCGTTCTTTGAATGAGCAAATACAGAGATTCTCTGCGCAGAACGAGCTCAAACCAATTAAATTTTAAAACAAAAAGGCCGGTCCAAACGGAAATATTTGCAGATCAAGGACGCCGTTTGCTTTAGAGGGAGGATTAAAGCTTGCCCGCAGGCGAAGATAGCGGGATATCAAATTCCTTTTTGTTTCATAAAATTGTAACTCCGAGATACATATACAACCGTAAAACTTCTAGATCCGTCTAAGATAACTCTCGAAATGGTGATGGGAGCACTACACTGCACAGATTTGGGGCTGCATTGGTAAATCAATTCGGAAACCGTTTCAATCTGTTTGGCTCACTGCAAGAAATCGATTTCTTTGAATAGATTGACCTCAAGAATGTATGCAAACTGTTTGAAGAAAGCTCTCAATAACAAGAATCAGATGCATGCTGTTTTAAAGGCAATAGCAGACATCCAGGGATAGGGACAGGGACAGAGACAGTGGGCAGGAACAGTGGGCTAACAAAGTACAGGGACAATGGTCTAACAGAGACAGTGGGCAAAGCAACAAGTTTTCAGCGGTCAAACCAACAGATAGTGAAGGGTTAAGCATAAAACAGAGGGTCAGTTTTGGGTAGAGACTTTGATTTCCCTTAATAGCATCATGACAATGGGACAAGAAACTTTAGAACCCATGGAAACAAATGATATAGGGCAAGTGAAAATTGTCTCATCAGCGAAAACTGAAAAGTGGGTTTGGGTTAATGCCAAAGAGTACTGGGGCATTTTAAAACGAAAACTAGCTCGTCTGAAATGGGAGTAGACAAGGAAAAAAATGTCTCAATGGGAAAGTACTTGGGTCCTTCGCAAGAATCAACATTCAAGCAAGTCATCTTTGCAAGTATGTGGCAACAAGTCTAAAGGAAAAGGAAAAGTCATTGATGATTATGCCTTATATAGTCCTACATCCACACCTCTCACTTGGTCATCTGATCTTTATGTGAAAGAACTGTTAAAGCTAAAAGAGAGGTTATGTGAAAGAATTGTTAAAGCTAAAAGAGAGGTTGGAAGTAGTAGAAGATAAAGAGTTGGAAATAGATTGTACAATCCATAGAATAATAATGTAAAACCGTGATTTTAGCAGAAAACAACAAAGTTCTCAAGGAGCAAGTGTCATTGCTACAAAAATCTCTTCGAATGGGGAAAACAAAATGGAAACGCATGAAAGCGGAAGTGCAAAACATGAAGAAAATTGCAGCGGAGAATAAAGAGGTGATGAATGCTGGCCATCTCATGATAAGGGGAAAGTAGTTACCTAAATAGACAACAATGAAGACACAGAGAAAGAAGAAAAGGAGATTCCACAAAACTCTAAAACCTGGCTCAAATTATTAGCAATCCCTCGCTAAGAGGGAGAAAGAGAAAAGAAACATTCAAAGGACAACATGCAAGATAGAGGAAAGCAAAGGAAAGACAAGGTAGAGTAACAAACATAATTATCAAGGGGTGAAAGATTATGGAAAAATGAATGTACTTGGACCTTGCAGACTTGTATTGAAAGACAAAGCTCCAATGGCAAGGGAAAAATATGCGTTCGGGCATGGTAATACTAATCTAAGGAGAGAGCTGTAATCCCATAAAAGCTTCATCATGCCCAACTTGCGGATAAAGAGATCATTCTAAAGAAGCGTGAAGCAGCTCTAAGGTTCTCGTTTTTCTAGAAGAAGACTTAACCGTAAGACAACAAGAGGAAAGGGAAGGACAGAATGACAAAAGTTATGGCAACAAGAGATGAGGGAAAAAAAGCATGGATTTATAAAGGTAAAGCCGTGATAGAGCAATTTGGGCCTCCTTCCAAAACAACAAGAAGCGTTGTAAAGACAATAACAAAGAAGGAGGCAAAGAAACTCCTCAGAAAAAATGAGGAAGCAAGGTCAATATGGGCAAGAAGGGACAAAGACTCAACTGTGAGTCTTGCATACCAAAACAAATAGCAATCAAATCGCACCCAAGTTTCCTTAAGATTAGCTTGTTGGAACTGGGGTACCCATGGAGACAAGGGATAGGTTAGGACCTATTGCGTAAGATAGAGACATAATTTGCCTCATAGAAACACATTGAGTACGAAGGTAAGACACCTTGTTTAAAGGGTATTGAAGATAGCAATGTGGAAACAAGACAACAAATGGAAAAGGGCAATCGGGTATCATTGTATTAGTAAGAGAAAAAGAAGATCGCTTCATTCAGCTAGAAAAATAAGACCCAAATAAACAATTTGTCTAGCTTAAAATATCAGAAAATGGAAATCACATTAGAATTGCAACATGTTATTTTGTGCCGCAAGTTTCAAAAAATCTACAAAAGTAGAGGGTTTGACCACAAAGACCCCTTTGCAACCCTAAAAACAAATATTGCAATATATCAGCTAGGTGAAGTCCTTATAGTGGGGATTTCAATGCTAGAACTACAAGTGAACAAGCTAGCATTCTTTGTTGCAAAGAAGACGATGACCTTATCTGGCTTACATAAGAGAACAATGCTGGGAATGAATTTCGAGGATTGTTCTCCAATTTCTTTGGAGAACAATTGTTTATGCTATGTGGGGCTTTCAATTTAGTCATTTGTAATGGTATAACTAGATGGGAAAAGTCCGGTAATTTCACTCGGTACTACTTACAATCCAGAGCAAGTGTAGTAGATTATGCATTTTGCTCGCATAACTTGTGTGGAAAAATGGAGGAAGCGCTGATTGGAGATCAAATTTGGGACTTAAAAATCGGATCACAAGCCAATTTATTTAAGTTTCTCTTGGACCTAAAAGAAGCAATTAGGGTCAAAACTCAGTGTGTTCAACAAAAACCCACAAATGGCAGAATTCTTTTGACTCCTGAGAATTGTAATACCTTCAAAAAAAACGTTAGAGAGGCTCTCGAGAAGGAGGAAATCTCATTTCATGGCCTTCACAGCCACAGATTAACACATTTAATTCAAAGCACAATTTGTTGAGTGAAAGAGAAAAATAAGAAGTCTAAAAACATACTCATTCGTTAATGTTTGGTTTGACGAGGAATGCAAAAAGGCAAGGAGGAAGGAATCATACAAGGATAACAAAAAGATCAAAGCTTACAGCAGATAGTAAGAAAGAAAAGGTTGATTTCATGGTCTCAAGGAGAGAAGAACTAATATTCCTTCGGAAAAATAACCCCAAACTATTATGGAAGCAGCTCCAACCGAAAAAGGTGCAAACCGAGAACAACATTACAACTTCTAAATGGTTTGATTATGCAAGACAACTTTATGAGCAAGATCCCAAGGTTGAACCTCCTCCCTTGATCAACATAGATACAAAACTCTTCATGGTGCAAGAGGTAGAGATGGGTATCAAGAGGTTGGCGCTGGAAAAGCAAAAGACTTAGATGAACCCAAGTAGAGTATCTAAAGTGGAGCTTAAAAATTCTTCCACCTCACACCACAAAATTTTTCAACAACACACAATAGTTCCCACGTATCGAGCCAACTAGTATGGAAATACCTTTCAAGAGTGGTGACATCAATAATCCCTCCAACTATAGAACCATAATGATAAACCCCTTGTTTTGCAAAGTTATTTGGAAGCATGTCAGAAAAGAAAATCAGCAAGTGGAAAGAGATAAACGTACTAAAGGGCAAGCAGGTTTAGACCTAAACATTCCACTGATCATTGCATAACTTCATACATCATTGAAAAAAAAATCTTGGGAAAAGAAAAGGAAGAAGTTTTTGTTGCTTTGTTGATTTCAGAAAATCCTGTCGACGTGCTCCTAGGGATGCTTTCTTTGGAGTAGAATGTAGTAACTCGGGGTTCCCAGGCATTTAAGAGCAGCTGTGCATAGGATGTATGAAGAGGTGAAAATCAAAATTAAAACTTCAGCAGGCATTTCTAAAAGTTTTAGAAGCGATATCGGGGTCAATCAAGGTTGTTCATTGTCTCCTACCTTTTTTGGGTTATATATCGACAAGCTTGAAGAGTGGCTAAATTCATAAGGGGGTGACGATATCCATTTGGGCAAGTTCGTTATAAGGCTTCTTTGTACGCAGATGACCTTATATTGATTGCTAAATCAACTCTTGGTTTGTAAGAGAACTTATGTTCCCTTGAGTAGTTTTGTAGAAGGGTGGGGATGAAAGTCAATATTAGCAAAATGAAAGTAGTGGTTTTCTATAACAAAAGAAAACATAACCAACATAAGTTCTACTTGAAGGAAACATTCTGGAAGAAGTTGTGACCTCACAAATACCTCGGAATTGACTTCAACACAAATTTAAGTTGGGATGGTTGTAGAAAGAAAATAACTTTAGGGGGTTGGAAAACATTCTATTCTTTCCAAAATGTGTAGAGAGGCAGTAGCTGTGGGACCAGGAAAACCACACTAACTCCTTCGATCTAGTGATTCTTGTGACTCTCTACGGTTGTGAACTATGGTCTAGTAGCACAACCGATATGCAATGGAAACAAATTGAGAAAATTCGTAAGGGGTTGATTACAAACAAATTTGAAATTGGTGCGCGGTTCTCATGCTATCTTGTTAAGGAAATGGGGGTTGCTCCTATTCAAGCAATTCATATGGTGCGAGTCATAAGGTATTTGAAAAATATTGAGTAAATGGAAGAGGGAAGATGGCCTAAGGTTGTGTTTAAATGACAGCAAAAGAAAGAAGACTCTTGGATGCGTAAAAATAACAAATGGTTTAGTATATGGGGCATTTGTTTGAGCATGTGTCCTACAAAGAGTAAGGAGATAAAAACTTTTGTTATGATAAGTTCCACAAACATACTCTTGAGAGAGAAAGAGCTAGGAGAAAGAAGAAGTACTACATTGAAGAGTTTAACCCCACTCATAACCATCGCCAAAAGGCTGTACATAGGGGGCCAATATTTCTTGGAGATCCAAAATTCTTATTGCTCACCTCACATGACTAACTCTCATCAACTCCATTGTGAAATCGTATAATCGAAAAGGCCAAAATAAAGGTGGGAAGAAAGAGTATGAATTCTGTGCTCGTCCCAGGAAGTGCGGGAAACAGAAAACATTTCATTTTAGAATGTGAGGCCCTCAAAGACAGCAGGGAAAATTATGCAGGTATTATGGCAACCAATTCTTGGGATAATCTATTTAGCAAAGAGTTTGTTGAGAAGCTGGGAGCGATTATTGTAAAACTTCACAGGAAAAGGGCCGAATAGAAAAGCCAGATGGAAAAACAATTTGTCCCATAGGCTATTTTTAGCCTCGTGGACGTTAAAAATACTTTCTTTCTTTCTTTCTTTCTATCACCCATAAAAACCCACTGTCATTCCCCCCATTACACGTTGCCACTACCAGTACACCTGCCAAACACTGCCATTACCACTGCCATTGTGCCTTCTATTACACGTTGTCTTTTCACCTGTCAAAATGCAATGGTTGCCCCAAAAAGGTCCTTCCCGAACACCATTCGAGCAACAATCATTACCTAGAACCTACGCAGTCAAAAATTTATAATGAAGATGCAATGAGAATTCACTCACAGTAGTAAAGAGATGTGAGGTCATTATTAAGGAACTAGTAAAATTGGAGTAAGGATATTAAAACTAAATGTAGCAAGTGCACTCAACAAGAATGTCAGGCAAATTCGAGGTCATCGGGGCATGTAAGGTAGTTGTGACATCCTCCAACAAATCATTGTGTCAAGGAGATAATTAACAATAACCATATGTGTAGCTGGGCATAGTTTAAAGCAATTACAACCCAAATTACTGAATATAACGTTGTGCAAAAAACAAGGAAATAAAGATCTGTGTTCTCACGTCAATTCTGGCTTCCAGGATTATAAACCATTGGGATCAACATGGCAACAACCATTGGATTTCGCTTTGTGTATTGACCTCATTCCCTGAGTTGGTATGGTTAATCAGTCATATCCTTATTGACATTGATTCCAAAGTCTGTGCAGAACAACAACAACTCCTTTATCAATCCCTGTCAATTCAATACCTTACATTATTCATCCTACTTAGGCAACATCAACATCTATGATTCTCCTCTCTCCAAAACTTGTATATTAGAGTCATCATTATTAAATAGAATGGTTGGATCTTTTGACTTGAAGGGAAGTTATACAAAAATAGAAGCCTCATAAGCACAACGACCACCAAAGTTTCAGTGATCGTCATCTTGGTGGGAAAACTAATGAATAAAACATTGTGCATAGTTGGGCATAAAACTAAGCCCATAGTTTGCTATGATTGTCTTTTAACCAGAGATAATCGTACACTGTTTTTTTTTTTAAATCCGTAAAAGTGATATCACAATACCAAAAGTTTAGTCAAGGAAGAACAATAACACCGACAGTCACTTGATAGCACCAAAATCGCAAATGAGCAGGGAGCAACATTCGAATCCAATCACTAAATGAAAGTCATGCTGAAGTAATTCGTTTTTAAAATATATAGATTATAATCACTCTGAAATAAATTTAAGCATAGAGAATCATCACAGAGAAAAATTGCAGAGCGAAATCACGCTGAATATAATCAGGCTGAATTAAAAACACAGTAAATTGCCAAAGTAAGACACAAGCAATGTACCCGGCAAAGAGTACATTATAAATGAATAAAAACACAGAGTTAAAAATTAGGGAATAGGAATGATAACCATGCTAGATTTACTCGACAAAAAATGGCACAAGACAACAATCAGCCAAGGACAAATAATAGAGGTAGACGACTGACAAGAACATCCTTCACTCATCATCCATGCATAGAAAACAGGGCGTTGAGATCCATAGGTCTATTAACGTTGAAGCGACGACTGTAGATCAGGCTGTTGGCTGACTACTCAGGCATGGAATGATGAGCTGGGGACAAAGGTAAAATAAGCCGCAATCATCACAATGAATAAACCACAGGATTGTCAAGACATGCAGGGATCGAAGGCCATGGGAAATAAACATCGAGCTAAAGGCTATGGGGAAAATTTCAGTCATCAACTAGAATGCTAAGACAAACATTTTCCTTTCCCAATTAAACATGCAGAGCTAAAAGAATAATCATACTATCAATCTACCATGCAGAAATAAAGGAAGTGTATCGCTTCCCAATCATCCACTCTGAGTTGATGTCTCGCGTGCTTCGTGCAACTCCCTCTTACCGACCGATGAGACTTCACCGGTACCTCCCAACCAACGTTAGGGGTACTCTTCTTCCCCCTTAGCCCCCCGAGCCACAAAAGGGCCACACACACTAACCAGAGAATCAACTAGCTCCCATCTCGCCTCGCAAGGTCGAGCTACCACTCCTCACCCAGCTGGGTATCCCAACTCCCACAAGCTAAGTTAGTCAAGTACAAATTTATGCAGCATAACATTATGCATCACAAAAGAGATCCCTCATCCTTCTCCTCCCTCCATTATATAGAGTTTCAAAGTCCCTTACTTTCCCAAAATCCTATTTAATTTAAAGTTTAATCATTTAATCCATAAAAATCCACCCCGTACATGTGTCATCCATCCCCTCCATTCCTCCATAAACTGATTTAATTAATTAATTAATTAATTACCCCTATTTCCCTCACCCACCTAGAGTCATTTCTATAATCACTCCTAGGTATCCCCATATTCCCTTACAAGTTTTAATGACTTTCCCCCTTACTAATTTACTAGATGAGTTCAATTTAGAAGGTTCTTTAATACTAGATACCTTACTAAGTTAGACTCTCTACTTTTTCCTTGTGTTTCCCCTTTCATTTTATGTTTGCTGTTTTTTCCTAGTTTCATAATTATTTTAGATTTCCCTCTTTCCGTTTTCATTTAAAACTCAATTGGAAGGTGTAGAAACTTACCCCTTTTCCCCTTTTTCTTTTTAATGAATAATTTTTTATTTAGCATTATATAGTAAAACAATTATTTCCCCATTTTAAATTTTATCCCAAAAGATTTTTATAAATCAATTTAATTGCTTACCCACTTCTTGTCACAAGCTTAATGAAAATTATCATTATTATTTATTATATATATATATATATATATATATATATTTATAAATAGATACAAATTTATCACAAGTATAATTTAGACCTAGACTTTATTTTCCTAGGCTGGAAAACATTTTATTAGGGGAAAAGTTTGAAATCTTCCTTAACACGTTATTCATCCTAAATCCATCTAGGTTTATCCATTTATTAAATAAAAATGTGATGTTCCCTTCAGGACGCATTAGGTGCTCCAAGGGTGTCACTCGCCTCCTTATGTTTCTGTTGCGTGACGTGCCCTTGAGGACACACTATGTGCTCCAAGGGTGTCACTCGCCGCTTTCCATTTTTCTTGTGCGACGTGATCTTCAGAATGCACCACATGATCCAAGGGTGCCACTCGCCTCTTGACTGACTTGGTAGACATCAAAAACCCCTAGAGTCAATACTCCACCAAGTGATCTTATGGGAGACTAAGGGCCTCTAAGGAATAAGGCCCCTACCTTATTGCGCACCCCTTAGAATCATCGTGAGCAATTGTCGCAATCATTCCTCATGGCATCATGGGTCTCCTTGAACTAGGTAATCATTAACCTATAGTTCGATCTATGACAGGAGTGTTAGTAGGCTTTGGCAGGGCAATTGTCCACACCTCTCCCTAAACATCTCTGGTAGTCATGCGTGACCCCTCTAGTCCACATGTGAGTCTAGTTGGCAAGCTATCTTCAGCCTACATCATCAACGAATCATGTCAGAAATATATCCATAATCATATCATCTAATTAGATGGAGTAATATCTCATACAAAACAATCAAACCCCAATAGGTCACTCCCTGACTCGATCCGAAGTCCAATGGGTTCCATCGATGCCTCTACATCCTCGAGGTCCAAAATCCTGCACACTCAATAAAACCAAGTCAATAGCATGTGTCTATGTCAATGCAGAAAAACAACATGTCATCAACCCATAATGCCTCATAATCATAATTCAAATGCCCAAAAGTATATTAATATAGATCACTTGCGAGCAAGTGTCCTCAAAGAATAATTTTGTTTAGTGCGCACAAGAGCAGGATGTTACACACACCCCCTCTTGGTCTAAATTTGATTCCAAAGTTTCACAGTATATAAGTTCCGATGCAATGTGTATCACAATATCATACGTCTATCTATCAAGCAAAAAATGGAAACTGCTGGCGCATATCATATGTGTCCTCCCAAGTCGTCGGGTTTGGACTATATTTTTCCCACTAGACCTTGACCTTCTCTATTGTTCAACGTCGTAGTTGTCAAATGCGATGATCCAAGATGCAGATCGGCTCAGCCATGAGAACCCCCTTGTCAGATACCTACAAGGTACTCATGTCAATAACATGTGTAGGATCACTAATATAACGTCTCAAAATAGATATGTGAAAAGCATCGTTCATATGCCTCAAGGAATCAGACAAGGCTAGTCGATAGGCCATGGGCCCCTTTCTCTCCACAATCTCGAAAGGTCCCACAAACCTAGGAGAGAGTTTAGCTCCATTTCCAAACTTGATCGAAATCTTATGTGGTTTAACCCGCAAGAAGACTCGATCACCAACCTCGTAACTACGGTCGACACAATGCACATTGGCATAACTCTTCTATCGATCTTGTGCTTCTTTAATACTTTGTCTTATTTTTTTCATTTTCTCTTCCATTTCTTGGATCGCTTCTAGTCCCACCAGGACCCTATCCTCAAGCTAATCCAAACACAAAGGCGTCTGACACAGTTGCCCGTAAAGAAACTTGAAAGGCGCCATATTAATGGTGCTTTGGGAACTATTTTTATAAGCGAATTCCACCAATGAAAAGAATTCTTCCCAACTCTTTTGTTGGTCCATCACGTACATGCGCAACATGTCCTTCAGGGTCTGGTTCGTTCGTTCCATTTTCCCATTGGTCTTCGGGTGATATGCAGTACTGAATTTAAGTTGGGTTCCCAAGGCCTCTTGGAAACTCATCCAAAATCAACCACTAAACACCGATCCTTGATCGAATATAATCGTTTTAGGCACTCCAAGTAGCCTCACAATCTCACTGATGAAATCTCTAGCCATTTCAGGTGCCTGATACGTCAAACGCATAGGAATAAAATGAGCACTCTTCGTCAAAGTGTCGACTACTATGAAAATCGAGTTGTTCCTCCTTGCCTTCAGTGGCAAACCAATGATAAAATCCATCGAAATAACCTCCCATTTCAATTCTGGATTAGCGTGTGGTTGTAGTAATCCTGTTGGATGTCTATGTTCAGCCTTTACTTGCTGACATTCTAGACATCTTGCCACATAGTTGACTATGTCTGACTTCGTTCATTTATATAAGAATAAAGGTTTAAGGTCCGCCCTCATCTTCGTGAGTCTCAGGTGAGCCATGTACATTGCTCTATGAGCCTCTTTTAGGATCAAGCTCTTCAACTCATCATTTGGTGGTACGTAAATCCAATTTTTAAACCTCAATAATCCATCGTCGTCAAACATAAACCCTTCAAATCTTGGTACCATAATTGTGTTTTGCTCGATAAAATCCTCGACCACTTTCTACTAGTCATCGTCATGCTGTAAGGTTAGAATAGTTTCCCGTAGATTTGTCTGAAGATGCACATTGAAAGGAGAAATGGTCTCCGACTCAATGCATCTGCCACTCGGTTCACTGATCCTTTTATGTAAGTAATCTTGAAGTCATACTCGCTAAGAAATTCTGACCAACACCTTTGTCGCGCATTCATGTCACTTTGCGTAAAGATGTGTTGTAGTCCACAGTGGTCCATCCTTAGTTATATTTTTTTCCAGCTAGGTAGTGTCTCCAAACATTCAAGGCATAGACAATGGCTAAGAACTCCAAGTCTTGTGTCGCATAGTTCTCCTCATGCCTTCTCAGTTTCCTTGAGATGTAAGTGATCACAGAACTGTCTTGCATCAAGACTCTACACAAGCCTTCCTTGGATGCGTCAGTGCATACCAATAATTCCATGTCCATGTGAGGGACCTTTAGTATAAGTTTCGTTGTCAACATCTCCTTGAGCCTCTAAAATTCTTATGTGCATTTCTCGGTCTAAACACACTTCTAGTTCTTCTTCCGTAATTTCGTAATTGGGTTTTTATCTTCAAAAATCCCTTGACGAACCATTGATAGTATCCTTCTAAACCCATGAAGATACAGACTTTTGGGACATTCGTCGGTGTAGGACATTCCATAATAGCCTCGACCTTTGTTGGAACCACAACGATACCTTTGTTGGAGATGACATGCCCTAAGTAGTGAATCCTCGATTGATAAAACGAGCATTTGGACAACTTCCCAAATAATGTTTTCTCTCACAGACACTGTAGTACCAAGCTCAAGTGATCATCGTGATCCTCTATCATCCAAGAGTAAATCAAAATCATCAATGAACACTTGGACGAACTTGTCCAAGTACTCGCGGAACACCCCGTTCATCAAACTCATAAATACCTCTGGTGCGTTTGTCAATCCAAACTATAAAAAAGTAAAGTCGTAATGACCAAAACTCATCTTTAAGGAGGTCTTAGGGAATTCATCCTCCTTGATTCATAACTGGTGATACCCTGATCACAATTCAATCTTTGAGAACATCGTCGCACCCTTCATTTGATCGAACAAATCATCAATCCTCAGAAACGAATATTGATTCTTGATTGTTTACTTATTCAATTGACGGTAATCAATGTAGAGCCTCCACGACCCATCCTTCTTTCATATGAAAATAACAGGCGCACCCCACGGTGACACACTGGGACATATCTGTCCCAGGTCCAACAATTCTTTCAATTGCATTCTCAACTCCTGTAACTCTGGGGTCGACATCCAATAAGGCATTCTAGCTATCGGTTTAGTCCCTGGTTTTAGGTATATAGTGAAATCCAATCCCCTCTCTGGTGGAATCCTAGGTAACTCCTCTGGGAAGACATTCGCAAACTCTCTCAGCACAGGAAGGTGTTCTAGACCTTCCACTACTCCCTTCTCGTTTAACGCAAGGATCACATAAAACTTACATCCCTTGCGCATGCTCTTCCATGGCTGCAAGGAAGAGATGAACCTCATGGAAACTCCCTGGTTCCATTGTACAATAAAGCATCTTTGTCCCTCATCATCAACCATGCTCAACCATTTCATCTTACAGTTGAGTATTGCCTCATGCGATTCCAACCAGTCCATACCGATCATGACATCATAAGATCCTAAGATCGTGATGTACAAATTGGACCTGGTGACAAACTCTCCCAAGTTAAGAGTACAGCCCATGACCTTCCCTCCAACCTTCTTTTTGGCTCCCGAAGCCAAATCAGCAAAGATAAACTCATCCTGTTTGACTGCCTTTACCTTAATCCTTTTTAGCATTGTACCAGAAATGAAACTCTCGGTAGCACCAGGATCTATTAAAATACTAAGGGTCTGGTCAGTGATGGTACCTAACGTCTCGAGTACATTTGACTGGTGCTCTGTCTGGTGTTTATTCACCACTGCATGAATCCGATGGGCCTTGCCCAAATCTCCCATGGTAGTGGGTCCACTAATCCAGATGCTTCGACCCCTTCCTTTAGGCAGTAATGTTGGTAATGTGGCTCCCCACAATCCAACACACTTTCTTCAGTCCAGTAATCCTCATACCCGAAGTAGAAGTTGAATTCTAACAATAAGGCCAAACTCGAACTTCTTGACCTTAAGTTTCTTGGTAATTTGGTGTGAATCATACCAAAGTAGCTCCAAAATGGGCCTCATACGCGGGCATTGTGTGACTTCCTTGTCGCAAGGCATCGAACTTGTTGAGTTTATGCTCAATGAATTCATTAGAAATATACCTCTCCTGGAACCGTTCCTTGAATAGTTCCAAAGACACATCATCGATGGCCATGTTCAAAAGTGGCAGTAGCATCTTCCACCATAGAAGAGCGCTCCCCTTCAAATGAAAAACCACCATGCAGACCTTCATGCTGGAGGTCATAATCGTGAAGCGTGAAGGAAACTTCCTTGGTCTACAACCCTGTCTCAACAACACAACCATTCACAACACTCATGGATTCAAGAACTCGACTCTCTCGAGTTCTCGATGGATGCTAATGGTACTAACTAGGGCGCGTTGTGGACCCTCGGGGTACAAGTGCCCTGGCCTCATCTCATTATTGATGGTGAATCAAGGCCCTTGAAAATCTCTGGAAGGATATTTTCATACCATTATCATCCCTTACAACAAGCGAATCTAGCCCAAGGGCTTGTTCTTCCCCTTGGCAGTTCGACTTTGAGGGTGTAGGTACTTCAGAAGGTGTCGCACCTCTTTCCACAGCATCGCATTGCGAACCTCTGCAGTGTCCTCTAAATGCAATCACCACATGGACCCGTTAAGGTTTTTAATTAACGCAAGGGTTAATACTCACAGATTTATTGCAGTGGAAATCCCAACGATCCACAGTCGCAGGGTTGAACCCGCTCTGATACCAAATGTAGCAACCCCTTTTCGTTACAACTACAAGCGAAGCGGAAAGTGCAAATTGTTTTTCTTATGTTTTTTTTTTAAAGAGGACGACAACAACAAATACAGCTAAACATCAAAATTGACGATGAGCACCATGCCCACAGAACATGCAATAGACAACTATGACTCCACGCTCTGGTACAAGGTAGTTGGGAGAAACATGCATAAAAAGACAAGGAGAAATGACTAGCCTCCTGACACAAACATGACCACGCCTACAAGCTAAGGGACAACATCCCCAACCCGACACAACGACCTTGACGACCAATGACTAGAACCTCAAGGCGCGTGAACAAGACATTTGAAGGAGTTACAACGCAAGTGCTACAACAACTTATAACGATCAACAACACTCACACGGGAACACATAATCTGGCCATGATATCATTCGCCTCAATACACAAGGTAATATGTGTGACCATAACCACGGCGCAACGACATAACTAGACCAATCACCCACGAAGGAAATCAACGTGCTAGGAAATTGAATTAAATATCAACACATGACAACTAACCGCAAGCACCCAATCAATAACTCAACAAGACGCAATGGAAAATGATGACTAAGGCATTCATATGACACACTAAAATTATTGTGAACCAAAGCTATTTTGAAAACACCTCAATCAGTACGTAAAATAATTGCCATCAACAATTAGCTCATTGTAACTATTTTCCAATGCCAATGTCAGAAAAATGCTTTCCTAAGGAGGAATTTTGCTAACCTTTAACCTGAGACAAGTAAAGTTGCTATCTAACCATTACATCCTTGTCTAAATACTTGTTTCCTAACTGTACACCAATGGCAATGTCTTTTAAATAATAAAAAGATGGGACATTACACATCTAGTAAAATTGAAATCATGGGGTTTTAAATTCATAACTGAATTTATTAATTTCATTTTAGTTATGCTAACTATTAAATACTAATTAATAGTTATTCTAAAGTAAGTACTATTTTCTACTCAAAAGAGATTGATAACTTATCCATCCTATCACCTTCAATTTTAACAATAGATAAAATAGATAAAACAAATAAAATAGATAAAAACGACCAAAGCAATAGGATACATACTCCAGCGCTGTCAATGCATCTACACAGACCAGAAATGTAGGTTCACAACCAACAATGAAATAATTAGTTGTAGATAGATCTCAGTGTTAAATTCGGCGTGAAATTATCCCTCTATGTAAATAACAATATATTAAATTGTTGGGTATGAACATTAAATTAGTTCGCTAAAAAAACATCATTATCCTAAAACAAATTTCGCCACCCATTAACATCAGAAATTCACTATCATATTACCCATAAAACCCCATTGTCATTCGCCCCCATTACACGATGCCACTACCAGTACACCTTCCAAACACTGCCATTGTGATTGATATTACATGTTTCCTTTGCACCTGTCAAAATGCAACGGTTGCCCCGGAAAGGTGCTTCCTGGACACCAGTGGAGCAGCAGTCATTGCCTAGCAACTATGCAGTCCAAAATTTATAATGAAGACACAATGGAGATTGCACTCACAGTATTAAATAGATGCGAGTTAGTTTTTAAGGAATTGGTAAAATCGGAGTAAGGATATTAAAACTAAACGTAGCAAGCGCACTCAACAAGAGGTCAGGTAAATTCGAGGTCATCGGGGCAGGTAAGGTAATTGTGACATCCTCCAGGAAATCGTTGTGTCAAGGAGAGAATTAAAAATAACCATATGTGTAGCAGGGTGTACCTTAAAGCAATTACAACCCAATTTACTAAATATAACACTATGAAAAAATCAAGGAAATAACGATCCATGTTCTCACGTCAATTCTGGCTTCCAGGCTTATAAACCATTGGGATCAATGTGGAAGCTACCCAACCATTGGATTTATCTTTGTGTCCCAGCCTCATTCCCTGAGTTGGTATGGTTGATCAGTCATATCCTTATCAGCATCGGTTCTAGAGTCTATGCAAAACAACAACAACTCCTTTATCAATCCCTATCAATTCAATACCTTAGATTATTCATCCTACTTAGGCAACATCAACCTTTGTGATTCTCCTCTCTCCAAAACTTGCATATCAGAGTCATCATTATTAAATAGATTAGTTGGATCTTCTGACTTGAAGGGAAGTTATACAAAATGAGAATCCTCATAAGCTCAACAACCACCAATGTTTCAGCGATCATCATCTTTGTGGGAAAACTATTGAATAAAACGTTGTGCATAGCTGGACATAAAACTAAGCCAATATTTTTCTATGACTGTCTTTTAACCAGAGATAGTCGTACAATGTTTTTTTTTTAAATTCGTAAAAGTGAGATCACAATACCAAAAGTTTAGTCAATGAAGAACAATAGCACTGACAGTCACTTGATAGTAGCGAAATCGTAGACGCACAGGGAGCAACATTCAAAGCCTATCGCTAAACGGAAATTGCATTGAAGTAATTCATTTTTAAAATAGAGATTATAATCACTCTGAAATAAATTTAAACACAGAGAATCATCACAAAGAAAAATTGCAGAGAGAAATCACACAGAAGTAATCCCTTTTTTTAAAAACAAAATATAATCAAGCTGAATTAAAAACATAGTAAATTGTCGAAGTCAAACATAAATAATGTACCTGACAAAGAGTACACTATAAATGAATAAAAACGTAGAGTTAAAAATTAGGGAATAGGAATGATAACCATGGCGGATTTACTTGACACAAAAAGGCACAAGACAACAATTAGCCAAGGAAAAAAAAAAGAGGTAGAAGACTGATAGGAACATCCTTCGCTCATCATCCACACACATAAAAGAAGGGATTTGAGATCCATAGCTCTATTAACGTCGAAGCGACGACTGTAGATAAGGCTCATGGCTGACTACTCAGACATGGAATGATGAACTAGGGATGAAGGAAAAAAAGATGCAATCATCACAATCAATAAACCACAGGACGGTCAAGACATGCAGGGATCGAAGGCCATGGGAAATCAACATCGAGCTAAAGGCTATGGGGAAAATTTCAGTCATCAACTAGAATGATAAGACAATCATTTTCCTTGCCCAATTAAACATGCAGAACTAAAAGCATAATCATATTAACAATCTACCACGTAGAAATAAAGGAAGTGTACCATTTCCCAATTGCCCACTCTAAGTTGATGTCCCATGCGCTTCGTGCAACTCCTACTTTCCTACCAATGAGACTTCACCGGTACCTTCCAACCAACGATAGGAGTACTCTTCTTCCCCGTTAGCCCATCGATCCGTAAAGGGGCCACTCACACTAACGAGAGAATCAATGAGCTCCCAGCTCGCCTCGGAAGGCCAAGCTGCCACTCCTCACCGAGATGGGTATCTAAACTCCCACAAGCTAGGTCATTCAAGTATAAATTTCTTTAGTGCAACGTTACGCATCACAAAAGAGATCCCTCATCCTTCTCCTCTCTCCATTATATAGAGTTTCAAATTCCCTTTCTTTCCCAAAATCCTATTTAATTTAAAATTTACTAATTTAATCCATAAAAATCCTCCCCATACATGTGTCATCCATCCCCTTCATTCCTCCATAAACTAATTTCATTAATTAATTAATTACCCCTATTTCCCTCACCCACCTAGAGTCATTCCTAGAATCACTCCTAGGTTTCCCCATATTCCCTTACAATCTTTAATGACTTTTCCCCTTATTAATTTACTAGATGAGTTCAATTTAGAAGGTTCTTTAATGCTAGATACCTTACTAAGCTAGACTCTATGCTTTATCCTTATGTTTCCCCTTTCATTTTATGTTTCCTTCTTTTTCCTAGTTTCCTGATTATTTTAGATTTCCCTCTTTCCCTTTTCAATTAAAACTCAATTGGCAGGTGTAGAAACTTACCCTTTTTCCCCTTTTTCTTTTTAATGAATAAATTTTTAATTAGCATTATATAGTAAAACAATTATTTCCCCTTTTTAAATTTTATCCCAAAAGATTTTTATAAATCAATTTAATTGCTTACCCACTT